>JAJOOS010010242.1:0-14818 GCA_029582725.1 Solanum chiquidenum | reverse complement strand
TGTTTAAATATTGTATGCTTTCTTTTGTCATCTTTGCATACATTGGCACGGTGAACTAATCACATGCATGTTTTGCCTTATTTTTTGATGTGTCTTGGTTGTATTATATAAATTAATTACTAGATAAAGGGTAAGTATTGAGAATTAACCCCTATATATATGCCTCACCCCTGCCATATTGAGTTGATTTTATCCGAGAACTGAGAAGGAAGAGTCTGTCAAGAAAGAGCCGGAGACTCAGTTGGCTCCTAGGAAGGCAAAGGCGTGAGCATTGAACCATTTTTCTCCTTTAATTTGTCGCATTGTTCTGCATACTCTTACTATTTCTAAAGTTGAGTTGAATGTTTACCTTTAAAAAAAATCTTCTTGTTTGAAGGCTATATCTTGTTCCTTTTTGTTGTCCGAGGATACAATTTTAAGGTTGTAGCAAATTTGAAAAGAAAAAAAACAACATATGGTACATTAGATTAGTTTGATTTCAATACGCGATCAGGTTGTCTAAAGATAACTATAAGTAACTGCTTATAGAACATACTTCGAAAAATAAATCAAACAACATGTTCTGACAAGCTAAATTGTAAAACGAATACAATAGCTAATTTCCTGAGTTATTAGCAAGCAACCTGCTACGACCCACTAAATTCTACTTTGTCACGCTGAACATGTTATACACAGTTCTATATCAAAGCAAAATCAGCATTGCTACCTGGATCCCCATTCAATAATATTCCACTATACTCCGTAGGAGTTACATCACGCCAAATATCCTTAGCTACTCCATTCTCAAATGATAAAATTAATGTCATGGTTCAAATGAAGGTATGAAGATATTAGTAAAAGTAGGAGTAACTAATTTGGTGGGAACTTATTGGGAATCAAATTGAAAGTTGCACAATTGTCTCACCATGACTTTATCACATACAAAGTTACCATTTTAAAGCTTTTATATGATGATTTTATATATTTTCATTTTTAATTTAGCATGGTATCTTTTTATATGATGTTTCAATTAAGAATGAGAAAGCAGGAATTTCAAATAACATTCATAGTGTTTAAAATACAATTGTGATGTGAAAACTCAAGATATATCCATGTAAAACGAACAATGACAATTTTGGCAACCTTTGACTTATTAATAAGGTTGAAATGCAATATATTAGAAATTCCCTCATGCTTCTTTAGTTTTATTTTGTTTTCAGGAATTTATGACACCCGAATAACGTTGAAGTAGTGCAGAACTTAGTTGTGGAGTACCTGTGCCTCAAATTATGCAATGGAGGAACTCATATCTATTAAAAGATTACTAATTTCTGTCGAAGGCGAGGAGCTACCTGCAAGACATTAGAAATGAGCAAACTGGAATTAATCTTTAAAAGCCTCGATCGACTGATGTAATGGTCACCCGAATGACTGAATCTATTGTCTCCATAAATTAGCCTGCAAGACGGAACGAATACACATACAGGTTGCAGCACAGTGAACGACTTGACAAACCAAATTACTATTATATAAAATGAGCATATACCTGTCTACAATTCACCATCATATTGGTCTTTCTTGAAAAACATCTTCAAGAATTTCATAGTATGACCTCCTAATACAACATTCCGCACTATGATAGAATTTATTAGTATTGTAGGACTTCCCTGCATATACTAACTAAGCATACTACAACACTTTAAAGTAGTTGAGAGAGCATCTAATTTGCATTAGAATGTCCAATTAATTAAAGTCTATTGGAATGTTGGTAAGAGTATCAAAATTGAGCTCGAAACAATATGAAAGAACAATAAAACCAAAAGTGTCTCTTCAAATTTCAATAACCTTGAAACTAAAATGGTTAAGTTTCAAATAAAACCCTACATCTGGAGTCCCCAAAAGCAGGGAAAATAATTTAGAGGAATGAGCGACAAGACTCTTCAATATTTCGTTTGTTCAGGATATATTGCAAAGAATCTTATTGAATTATTAAGTTGTTCCAGGCATATCACCGAACACCTTGGGTTCATCAATCTTTCCCAATATTATGACAACTGGATTAGAAAAAGTAATACATGTTCAGGAAAGAAAAAACAAAGAAGAAGCAACAACAAATCGAAAAGGAAAAAATGGAGCGCCATTTGTCCTCCTTTGGTATTTGTTAGCGGGAAAAAAGCCCTTTCATTTGCAATAGCAGTGGCAAGAGGGGAAGGACACGCGTGAAACACAAAAGGCAAGCCGCTGGAGCTTGTTAATAGGTCAGAATAGAAGCGAAATGACGAAACTATCCTGATTGTTCGAAAAAACCACCACTTATATAGAATGATGAAAAGTATGCTCCATTACTAATTTCTATTTTTTTTTTGTTCTTTTTCCGGCTCCTCCCGAGTTCTTGGAGTCTCCTTTTCCTTACATTTCGTTGATTGGGCCTTAGAGGCCTAATTTTATTTTCTATCTAGTCAATCGAGTCTTTGGAGTTGACATACAAGTTGAAGACGATAAATGTGGGCTGGAAATTGAACTTTCAGGTTCAGAAAAGTTGAAAGCAGGCTGAAATACAGCTTGTATACACCGATAGACAGTGATATACGCTGATATAAATGGAAAAACCGCAGCAATGACAGGTCGAAGGATAAAGATGGGGCTGAAAACTGAAAATAAAGGTCGTAGAACTCAAAAGAAGGTTATAAATAAATATTTTATCAAATTTATATTTGTATACATCTTATTGAAAGGTTGATGAGTTCATTAGTTGTATTCATATGTATTACAGGAAGACATCACGAATAGAGTTTGAGGGTTGTTTGATTTTCAATTTTTTATATAATGAAATACTTATATATTTGGATACTTGTATTGTATTATATCCACTTGTCAATTTTTTTGGATTGTCCCGGTGTATTGAAATATTAACACTAGTTGAAAGGTTTACCATGTAATACAAGTATATTTTGATACATAATTACATTATTTTTGTATAAACAAATACTTGAGTCATCAATTTTATTTATATATATATATATATATAATTGTAAAAAAATAGTAAACATGAGAAAAAAAGATTAAGTTTTGTCAGTGTTTCAATATTTTATACAGTCAAATATAAATATACTTGAATACTCACATGTATTATTTTCCATTTTCTTATTTCTGAATTGTCCACTGTATCTAAATTTTGTTTAATAATAACATGGGTACTCCTATATGATATAGGTGTGTATTCATAAGGTAAAATTATTTGTTAATTTAATATTGGTTATTAATTATTAGTTGGAATCCAAGCGGATAGGGACGTAATCATTAGTTTTTAATTTAATTATGTGAAGTTGAGAGTTTAAGAAACGTAATTAGGGGGCATTCCGTCATTATAACAAGAAATTACCTTACTTAGTGCATTGTAATTATAATTGTATCATTGTTTAAGTAAAAAAATTGAAAAAAATACAAATATACAGCGAGATTAAGACATAAAATGTAGTCATTTTTGGTAAATAGCATACTTATACCTATTGAACTTCAATAACCCTACAACTATAGTCTTTTTTGTAAGTTGCTCAAAAAGTATTCAAGTAAAATTGGGCCCTGACCAAATTTTGTGCCAAGCAAACTGCGTATACATATCTGTATACTGATTTGTAAGGGCTGTATATAGAGTATATGCAGCCTTCTTTTGAGCTTCTACGACCTGTATTTTCATTTTCGACCCCATATTTATCCTTCGACTTGTGACTTCTGCGTTTTTACCATGTATATCAGCGTATATCACTGTATATAGGTGTATACAAGCTGTATTTCAGCCTTCTTTCAACTTTCTGGAACTTGAAAGTTCAATTTCCAACCCACATTTATCGTCTTCAACCTGAATGTCAACTCCAAAGACTCGATAGAAAAATAGAATTGAGCCTCTAAGGCCCAATCAATGGAATGCAAGGAAAAGGAGACTCCAAGGACTCGGGAAAATATGCATGCGATTAGTTGACTGTGCCAATGTATGCAAATATGACAAAGGAAAGCATACAATATTAAAGAACCTTCACTTAAAATTAAACTAACCTCTCCATGATAAGATAAAACACCAAATGATGCTTATAGACAAGCAATTAGACTAACAGTGGTCAAATGGAGAATGGGCTGGGCGGATGGGACAACTGGGTCGGCTGAGTTTGAATTGTTGGTTTGGGCTGGATCGATTTTGCCCTGCTAATTGGGGAATTGGTAGCTGATGAGAGAATTTTGGTTGAAATTAAGAAAAAGGCCCAATCTTGGTCTTAAGCATGGGTTAAGGATAAAATTAAGGGAGCAATTAGCTAACTAGTCAAAATCCCTAACATATTTATTTAAAACAACTACACTTAAAAATAATTATTAAAAAGGTCACTATTTTAGTTTTATAGCAAATTAAATATATCCAATTCTAATTCCTTATTTTCTTCTATTAAGTCCCACGTCTTGTAAAAATATCGCAACAATATCTTCAGGCAAACAAATGTTCTGTCTCCAATTTTCCCATTAATTAAAGAAGAACTTTCATATATAGTCACTCAAAAATAATCTAATTTCAGAGCTATGATTTGATAATTACAATTCATAGCTATATGTTATAGGAAAGAGAGAGGCGAGCGAGACTGAGAGAGAGAGGAGAGAGGCGAGTTAGAGAGGGCAAAGAGTCGGAGAGAGGTTAATTATATATGTATATTGGTTAGATAACTCTATATTATACATATGTATTTGTATATATGGCAAGCGAGACTGGGATAGGAAGGAGAGAGGCGAGCGAGATTGGAAGAAGGAGGAGAGAGGCGAGTAAGATTGAGAGAGAGAGAGGAGAGAGGCAAGCGAGAGAGGGTAGAGAGTGGGAGAGAGGTGAATTGTATATGTATATTGGTTATATAATTGTATATTATACATATGCATTTGTATATATGGCAAGCGAGATTGGGAGAGGGAGGAGAGAGGCGAGCGAGAGAGGGCAGAGAGTGGGAGAGAGGTGAATTGTATATGTATATCGATTAGATAATTGTATATTATACATATGTATTTGTATATTATGGCGAGTTATACATATACAAACGTGACTAATTATATAAATTCGAAGTCAGCCCACGTAATTAATGTATAATGTTAGTCACGAGTGGTAATTATAGCAAACTATAGCTATGATGAGTAATTAAGTAGTATAAGTTTGCTTAACCGCATAATTTTCTCTTAATTAAATTGGCTAGAATTGAATTTAAGTTTTAGCCATATGAATCTAAATTATAGCCAAATGGAGATTAAATATGTATCCAAACTTAGTTAATTAGAATAAGTTCGGTTAGTAATTAAATAAGACGAATTGATCTAATTAACTACCGAACTTCTTAATTTTAACGAAATAAAATAATTAGCTGAATAAACTAAAGACTCAAAATATAAACTATCAATTTAGACAAAATTAATTTAATAAAAATATTTTAATAAAACTAAAGTCTTTTTGAGATGATTTGTTGGATATTCATAATATGACATAATTATATACATATTTGTAAATTATATTATCCTTTGACTTTATTAAATTTAATGCTTTAAGAAATATGTTAGATGATATATAGTATTTAATAGTAAGGATAAATAGACACAAAAAATAAATTATCTTTTGATTTTTTAAAATTAAATAAGTATTATTGAATAATTATTTTTAATATAGTGGATAAATATTATTGAACGGAGGGAGGGAGTAATACATCAACTTCTTTTTCCAAATTGGTTAGATTGAGACATCCGGATAGAGTGCAAGATGAGGCATCCTTATGGGATGGTCCACCTCCAAAAGAATCTTATCCTTACATGTCACCCTACCCTTTTTCTTCATTAAATAAAATACTCCTATCCGTTAATTATGTAGTATTTTTTTCTTAAAATATCACATTGAATGAAATTAATTAATAGCTTATAAAGTCAAACTTTAGTAAAAAGTGCAAATCATATTCAATAAAACTAATTTAGTGCATCTCATGTGCATCTTTTGTTAATTAATAATTTTATTTCAAAAATCACATATATAATAAAAGTAATTGAATATAATTTCTATCTTGTGACTAAAATCCTGGCTCCGCCACTACTTATAAGGTCCTTAATTTTTATTTTTTTTCAAAGTTAGGTTTTCGATTATTTTACATTTCCCAAGTCACTATTTTAAGAAAAGTTTGGGGAAAAAAGTAGTATTCCTCCCTTCGTTTATATTGCTTGTTCAATATCGACTTGACACGTTTTTAAGAAGTAATAAATAAAAATCAGAAGCCTAAATAATAATAACCTTTTTAATCATAATTTTTAAAAGAATAACAAAATTATGTACGATGCGAAGGATTTAGCTTTAGGCCTATCACACTCTCTCTCTTTTTGAATGAATTTCACCTCCTAAAAGTGAATCTTGATAAATGTATATGACAAGAAAGTTTGTTGTATAATTAATGAAATGAATCACCATAAAATGAAGAAAACAAGAACAATTGCTTTGACATACCTAGCTAGCAAACTGCATGGTGGAAATTAAAGGCTCCAAGGAAGCAACAGAGGAGTGAAGAAGCCTCACCGTTTCAGGCGAGGAACGTAACTGTGGCTCTTAGAGAAATCAGGCTGGGTTTATATATTGCTGGGGACGAAACTTTTCTTTTGAGTTGTTCTTAGATGGCTTTAATTCACTCGAGAACTCAAAAGACACTTTGTTTGAATGTAACGTACGTATTTGCCCTGCGCGCGGGACACAATTTTTTTCCATAAATTTATAAGTAGTACAGTATTCATTAAGATGACAAGGTTTGAAACCTATGATAATTTTAGAAAAAACCTTTATATCTATCCTCTACTCATATGCATGCAAACACAACCTAGATTGCTTCCTCTAAATAAGGTGACTGGACAAATCACATAGAGAGCAAAATATGAGATTCAACATATATAAAAGTAAGTTCATTTGGATAAATCAGATAAGTTCGAAATCCAAGCTAGCTAATCTACCAAACTAAGCTAAAGGTAAAAATGGAATACATGAGGCATAAATTTATAATTTAGTTTATTTATGGGATCCATGATTAATTAATTTTAATTATAAATGTTGAATGTTATCATCTAGCCATTTGAGAGCAGTTTACAAAAAGAGGGAAGAAGAAAGGAGAATAGAACAGTGAATTGATTTAACCGACTTAGTTCATCATACACAATGAGTCATTATTTATATACAATGTCTAACTAATCAACAGTAATTAAACAACCTCTAACTGACTTAACAAACTCACTAACTAGCTAATTATTTACAGTACTTATTTTAACACTCCCCTTAAGTTGGGTGATGGAATATGTCCAGCATTCCCAACTTGAACAACATATCATTATGTAGTTGTTTTCCAAGAGCTTTGGTGAAGATATCTGCCATTTGCTCCTTGCTTGCCACATATTTTGTCTTGACTATGCCTTCTTGTAACCTTTCTCTAATAAAGTGACAATCTATTTCTATATGCTTTGTACGTTCATGATACATGGGATTGGAGGCAATTTGCATTGCAGCTTTATTGTCACAGTGCAGTTCCATAGGCAATTCAACCTGTGTTTCAAGTTCCTGCAGTAAACCTTGCAGCCAAACCAGTTCTGCCACTGTTGTTGCCATACTCCTGTACTCTGCCTCTGCTGAGCTTCTTGAAACTGTGCTTTGTTTTTTTGATTTCCATTATATCAAAGATTCACCAAGTTTGATCTCAAAACCTGTCACTGATTTTCTGGACAACAAACAGGATACCCAGTCTGCATCACAAAATGCATTGATCTTTCCTGATTTCTTACTGCTTATCAATAATCCCAAACCAGGCTGATTTTTAATGTATCTCACCACATGTAATGCTGCATCATAATGTGATTTTTTTGGAGCATGCATGAACTGACTTAGATGTTGTACAACAAAGGAAATATCAGGCCTTGACATAGCTAGATACAATAATCTCCCAATTAGCCTTTGATACACTCTTCTGTCCTCTAATTCTTCATCATTTGTAATGTTGAAACAATGATCATATTCCTGACTTGTGAGTTTCTAATTCTGTTCAAGGGGAGTTGTGGTTCCTTTTCCTCCAGCTAGTCCACATTCTGACACCAATTCTAAAGCATATCTCCTTTGATTCATCAATATTCCACTCTTGGATCTTGCAAACTCAATGCCAAGAAAGTACCTTAACTGTCCTAAGTCTTTCATTTTGAAGTTATGGTGCAAAATATCTTTGGCCTCTTGAATCAGTCCCTCATTATTTCCAGTGATCAAAAGATCATCTACATATACAAGTATGATCACAATGCCACTAGTAACATCTCTTTTTGTAAACAATGAATAGTCCAATTTACTTTGAGTGAAGCCTGATTGTGTAAGTGCAGTGGTGAGTTTCAAATTCCACTGTCTGCTTGCTTGCTTCAAGCCATATAATGATTTTAGCAGCCTGCAAACCTTAGTCTCCCCCTGGCTGCCAAAATCAGGTGGTAGAGTCATATAAACCTCTTCAAATAGGTCACCTTGGAGGAAGGCATTGTATACATCCATCGGTAAAAGGGACCAATTAAACTGAGCAGCTAAGGCAATGACACATCTTACAGTAACCATCTTTACAACATGAGAAAATGTATCATGATAATCTAGTCCCTCTTGTTGGGTGATGCCTTTAGCCACAAGTCTGGCCTTGAGCCTCTCTACACTCCCATCAGCCTTGTACTTAACCTTGTACACCTATTTACATCCAATAGGAGTCTTACCTGCAGGCAAATCAACAATCTCCCATATGAAATTAAATATTACTATATAATAGATGTCAGAATATTGAGAAACTTAGAGTCAACCATCAATTGACCGGTTTGCCCTTCTTCTTTTTAACTTTCTTTATTTACATTAATTTTTTTTATCCATTTAATATGAAAATGAAGACCATTAAGGAGATTTATCGGGACCACACAAAAGGGGAAGGACAAACTACATAAATCTCACTAGATTAAGTCATAATTACTAAGATTTTTGATAGTTTCAAATATTATTTTCTTTATCATATTTCGTGCTTAGGATACATGAGTTTGAATCCTCGAGAAACATGTATCTGTCGAATTCTAAAATCAAAATACATATTTTATTTATTTAAATTAATTGGTTGAAATGAATTTCCTTAATTAGAGGAGTTATTGAGGATTTTTAAAATACATGCACAATTAATTCTGAAAAAATTAAATTAATTAAATATCTTAATATAAGGCGAAATCAAGGATTATATCTATATTTAATTTATTTTATTTTATTATATTATTAATAAAAGACAAAAACATGTATGTCTTGGTTATACAATTTGATTAGTTTCATTTTATTACTCTTAAAATAATAAATTTATTAATTTGTTGTATCTATTACAATATATAATGTATCCAACCAACTAAATACTATAACTTATATTCATGACTAGGTTTACAGACTATTTTTAGATAGATTATGAGAAACACTTTAATAGATTTCTCTTAAAGTAAAAAAAATAATTCTTATTTATGATCTCAAAGGCTTTGTAGGATAAAATAAAGTCTTACACTTTAACAAAAAAAACATCTAATTTTTTCCTAAATATTAGATAAAGACTCTAAGCATTTCAAAATAGGTGAAAACACAATCATTAAGTTGTAAATTATTTTGATCAGTTCAAAATAGAGTGCATCAAGTTGCATAAACAAATATAGATATCGCGAATGTTACAAGTCGTGATTTATATCATTTTTAAAAAAATCACTTTTGAGATGTCCTACGTATAAAACAATTAAAAAAAATACTTAGAAACAATCATAACTTAATTTTTGGAGAAATTAAGAAAACTTCATTTTAAAAATTTCTAACAAATTAAGTCTTTAAAATTTTTGAGAAAATCGGTAAGAGGTTCATATTTCCACTTTGAGAAGGGGTTACGACTCAAAGTGTCCACTAATGCAGTTATTCAATGGTTTAACCAAAATATTTGACTAATTTTTTTGGAAATATAATTAAGTAAAGAAAAGAACATGTTTATGTTGAGAAAATTAACTTAAAAGTAATTTGGAAATGAGCAAAATATGATTAAGTAAATAAAAGTAATTTAAGATCAATTTTAGGAAAAGGACTTGAACCAAATTAGACAATTATATCTGAAAATTTTAAATTATATAATTATCATTTTGGCATGATTTTAAAAAAGAATATAGTGAAGTACATTATTTTCATATGACATAGGTTCTACTTCAGAACATGATGTATTAAGAAGTTTATAAGCTATAAGTTATGTCTTAACATATAAATTCAATTTCAAAACTCATAAAGTTATGCTTTAAGAGGTGCCGATAAAAGTTCTATAAATTTATACATGACAAGGAAAAAAATACTCTGAACTTATGCCTTGCGAATTATATACTATACAACTTATGAAAAAAATTCTCAAACACCATGCAATCAAAGTCTCCAGAAGACAAGCAAAATGTTCCAATTTGTCCCCTGAAAATTGAATAGGAAATTTTATTTACAGTTAACAAAAACTGAAGAAACCTCTATTATCAATAGAAGTCAAATTTCAATCAGTTTTTTTACTCTTTACATTTCACCTTCTCTTAAGCAAAAGAAACTGCAATATGTTAGTTACAATTTAGTTAATAATGCAATAAATGTTAACTATTGTGAGAATGCAATAAAAGCTCATATAATCAATATAAATCACTGGATTATATGGACTAATTAAGCTCTGGCAAAAGGAAAAATGAAAGAAGAATTATATGAAGAGAAACACCAAATTGACAGAAACTAATGTAGTAGTCTCTTCCTATCAGCTTACATTCTAATAGTTGCACGATTTCATATGTAGATCGTTGGGAAGCAGGAAGGATCAAATTCATCAGAGGTCAGTTTGTGCATAAAATCAACTATTAATTATGTGTCATATGTGCATCTTGTGCGATTTCTGTGTATTATATGTGTATTTCTTGTTACTTATGTAGTATTTTTATTTTTTTTTAAAAAATCACATATATGTTCAATGAAATTAATTGATAGTTTATAAAGTCAAACTATAGTAAAGAGTGCAAGCATATTCAACAAAACTAGTATTGTGCGTCACATGTACATTACAAGTGCATCTTTTGTCAATTAGCAATTTTATTGTAAAAACCACATATATATTAAAAGTAAATGAATTTAATAACTATTCCATGACAGCGCAACCTATTCATACAACAAGAATGTTAAATTAAAACTTTGACAGGAAATTGATTTCTTAAAACCAAAATGGATTATCTGATATTCATTATGGAGTAAAGTAAGTAAAAGATATTAGAAGTTCATCGGACTAAGCAACTAAGAAAATCATGTAATTGTAGTATTACTTAACATCGTCAAAGTTCAAAGAAGGGGCGATTCCTATCCCGACTTCAACTGGAAAATGGAGTAAGAAGGAAGACAACGGAAAGAAGAAGAAGGGGAAATAGAACACTTACACGGAGAACACATGGCTACGTCCTTCTTCGAATAGATGAAGGAGACGGAAACAATAGCTTGGAATCCACAAGAACATATTTGGGAAGATGTGGTGTTCTTAAGGAAACCCAATTTTTAGGCACAATATTTTTTTCTTTACACCTGAGGTCTGTCACTTTTGGGCAGACCTTGGTATATTTTGTTTCCTTTTGTTGTTTGTTGAGGGGTCACTTAGATCCCAAAGAAATTAATAAAACGGACCTTATCCGAACTTAGTTAAAAAAAAATAATTAGTGATCCTTTGTGCATTTTGGAAGAAAAAAGTGATAATTTTGGCTCGGGACTCAATGCAACTATATAGTATCAAATTGATGGCTAAATCTTAGGAAGAATATAAATCTGAAATTCAGTTCTGAATTCGAACAATCGCTTCCTTCAGCAAAAGCTTTCGAGATTCTCTTTAACTAACACACACAAACTCACTCACTCTCACTGCTTCCGCGCGACGGCGTTGCTTGGTTTATTGCTGGGGAGGGGACGGAAATTTTTCTCTGCTATCTTTACACTTTCTAATTCTTTTTCTTTTGATCTGTTCTTAATTTTGACACTCCTTAGTCAATAGTCATATGTATGATAAATATTAAGATGACAAGGTTTGAAATTAAACCTATGCTAATTTTAGAAAAAGCTTTATATCTGAAAGTGATTTGGTACCCTTTAACTCCTTTACAAGTCTACTCACATGCATGCAAACTTTAAAATAATGCCAAAATTACAATACTCTAAATTTAAGGGGTGTCAAAATGAGCCCAAATATAGATAACTAGTCCAAAATTTTATGGATTAAATTCAACCTCAACTCATTCAAGCCTTGTCCAATTTTTAAAGAATCTTCAATTGAAAAATATATTAATTTATTAATATAACATAAAAATAAAGGACAAACATGTAAATATTATAAAATTAAAATAATAAAAAAATTATATGTACGTATACTAGTTTTATTAATACAAAAAAAAAAGTCTTTCTTAAAAAAAAAACTGTTGATTTGTCTGTGAAGTTCCAGCTATCAGATCAGATTAAGAACAACGCAAATCAGATATGAGGACAACCCAGCAACAGACATACAAACAAATACGGAAGGGGAGCAGTAAGGATATCAACATCAAAATATGCCCTCAGAAGGGTACTACAGTGATTATTTTTGCTAATCAAAAAATTTCATAAAAAAGAAGAAGATCAGAACAAAAGAGGAAGACAAGGAAGAAGACGTACCAAAGTCTTCTTCCTGTGCTGTTTGCATCAAAGTCTTCTCAACGTAAGTCTTCTTTTGGTAGTTGTTTGCAGAGCACCAAAAGGAAGACAATAATTCATATACAATCATTCAAACAGTAATAAAAGAAATACATGTGGATGAAGACAGCCCCTTTTTCCTTGTATATTCATTTATTTAAGTAGTTTTTTGTTTTATTTGTACAAGTAATTTTATTCGTACAGGTAGTTTTATTTTACATTTTATTCGTACAAGTAGTTTTATTTTATTTGTATGAGTAGGTTTTTAAGTTTATATATGAAAAAAAATAAGGCCCTAAATAAGTAGTACAATTATCTATTCTCTTCCACTTGCTGTAAATTATATACTTAAAAGACTCAAAGAAAACTAGTTAAAATTACTCTGTGTTATGCAAATACTGGCTTTAATTAAAAATATTGAAAAGAGATAAATATATTCCTAAACTATCGTCAATGTTATCTAAATATTATTCGTTATACTTTTAAGGCACTAGTGTCCTTACCGTCTAAGTTCTCGGATGTATATATTCCTTAGACTAACGGAGAAACACGTGTCTCAATCTTAAAACGTATCCAAAATTTACTTGATTTCTACCCAATCACTAAAGACCCACCCAAATAACTTTAAGACACACGTCCAATTTCTAACCCAAAATCCCCCAAAATACTTCATACACAAAAGACTTCAATTTCAAACATTTCCAAAACACAAGTTTCTTTTTCCCAATAGAAACATGAGGTATCGATCAGTACCAAAAGAAACTGAGCATTATGTTTACAGGAGAAGAGGTGATTTCACATCAGCTCCATCCTTGGGCACAATTTGACTTGAAAGACTCTTCTTTCACAGTAAAGCAAAACCCATTTCACCATTTGTCCAACACAATTAGAGAAGGTCAATATTTTCGTAGAGAACATATATTTTAGCTTTCAAGTTCACAACTTTATCAATGAAAAAGAATAACTCCCAATAATGCTTACGACAAAAACAACCTTATTGCAAGTAAAGTAAATCAAAAATTTGAGGGAAAAAAAGAAGTTAATAAGTATCAAATTTCAAGATTTTGTGATGACAGGATCAGAATCCGCACCAGAGCTGAGCTTTGGTGAAGAAGAATTAGTGTTCTTGATAGAGCATGATGACCTTAAGCTTCAATGTGAGACTGACATTTCAAATAGTCGCCTTATTTTGGGGGTTTTTTTTGGCCTTTGGGTTGTAAATGGGTGCAGGTTTAAGGGCCCGTTTGGCCATAGATTTCCCAAGTAAAACTTGCGAAAAAACTTGGCAAATATTGTTTGTCCATACACTTTTTCATTATTTGGCAAAAATTTTTGGCAAATAACCCAAATTCCCAAATACTAGTTTTTTCTAGTATTTGGGCCAAATCTCATTATTTGGGAAGTTTTAAAAATTCAAATTTTACACCACACTTTTATCTTTTACAAAAACACTCTATTTATTAACACCAACCAACTCAATCAAATCTATATCTGCCAACTAATTCAATTAATAAACGTTTTTATTATAAAGAGCATACATGTACAAGAGCTTTCATTCCCAAAAAATTAGTTGAACAACCACAGTAAAAGCTATGCGGCAATCCACTGTTGAGAAACAAATTGAAGGTAATTTGTAAAAATCTACATATTTTTTTTATTGTGAATTTTCTTTAGATTGATCTTGCTTGAATTGATCCGTATGAATTTGCTCTCTTGTCTAGGTTTTAAGAGTTATGAATGATAAGAATCTTTTTTCCTTGTGTTTTATTTTATCATTCGATTGGTGCAACTAATTTTTCGCTTGTTTTTTAAGTTTTGTAATGCCCATTATTCTTGAAGCTGGTTTTGAGATTTCCGACGAGAACTCTGTGACTTCACCTTTTCCGATTAACAGGGTAATATACTTCTTGTGTTCGTATGTCTTTCATTTTTAGTTAAAGATATGCTTTCAGATTTTGTGCACTCTAAAAAAAAAAAGTTATGCATATGATGTGTTGTCATGTTGATGTTGTATTGTAGAAACGTAAAAAAATGAATAAATCACGTGGTTCAGCTGCTGATAAA
>JAJOOS010010241.1:0-31327 GCA_029582725.1 Solanum chiquidenum | reverse complement strand
TATCAAAATGGCATGAAAGCATAACTTCCAAACAAATGTCCTTTTTAGCATGTTTTGCATATCCTCATACTTAGTACGTGTGTTGTACTAACCCCTTTCTTCTATTTTACTACAAGTGTAGGTTGTGGTAACTAGGAGGAGATTGTTCCTTGGAGTTGCTTAGATTGCTTCACTCTTCCAAGTCTTTGGTATGTCATTAAGATTCGAGCACTATGTTTAGAAGTTCCATAGTCATTGTAATAGACACTTAAGTTTCATTTCATTGTAAAGGGCTGTGTCCCTTAGTACGTTTTAAGTTCTTGTCTAAGATTGGCTAAAGAGACTTAGTAGTTCCGCTTGCGTATTGATGCTATTGAATAAAAAGTTTAAATTCTTAGTGATTTTTATGATCTATGCGATGAATGAATGCTAAGGCTTGTATATGACCTCTGAGAGGTCGAATACGCATGTAACGGCTAGGGGGTGCTCTCGGGTCGTTACATCCTCGGGGTCTTATACGCCTTGTTACATCAAGGGGGTACCCTGGGTCGTGATACGGGTTGAGGATGATTTTAGAAGAAAAGAGGATGTCTACGGACTTCATGTATGAAGGAGTGTGGGAAAACATTAGGTTCCACAAGTTTGAAAGATTCACACAGCCCTAAGGCTTATACATACCTTCCCGGGTCTGGGAGTTTTACACAAAGTACGGGAGGCTGGTTCTAAAGGGGGAGACGGCCAACACATTAGCATCAGTTGATCATGTGGTGGTGCGAGCTAAAACGGTGAAAAGCAACAGTACATACATTAATGTGGTGCTGGGGTGTACTATGAATGTGATCCAGTTTTTGGTGAATCAGATACAAAAGAAGACCCTTGATGACCTAAAGGGGTGGTTGGCTCCTTTGATTTCCGACATCACACAACCGTGGATCGACCCAGGGGTCCATATTAAGATAAAGGGCCTAAATATAGTTGCACAACATTGGTTTGGATTCATTAAGAGAACATTGATGCCTTCCCAGAATGAGTCCATACTCTGGCATCCTAAGACGGCTTTGTTAGGTTCTATTGATGACCGGGATAGATGGAATCTCAAGTTGATCATTGAGCAAAAGATGGCCATAAGGGCCAAGCATGGCTAGATATCGCTTTATTTCCTATTGTTGATCACAGAGTTGTGTCGGCGTGCTCGAGTGCCCTTTATGGAGAAGACGGATGTGGAAGTGACTCCCACTTCCTCTACTAACATCCTGAAGATTGAGGCAGAGTACACTAGGGACGAGGCTGAGAGGAAGAGAGCAGAGCCGGTGGACACTTCTCAAGTTGTTGATGTAGATATTCTATTGACATAGACATCCCCTCCCACTAAGGCTGGTGATCCCTCAGGTACCCCTAGCACTCCTAATGTTGCTCATTTGTGTGCTGCTACTACTACTACTGTTGTTTCTGCCCGTCCCCCATTGAAAATGGGAATGCTATACAAGATAGGCCATCTAGCCCACTCTGCTGATGTACCTGCTTTCCTGGTGGAGGCAGTTGTCCCTCAACTGATTGAGAGGGCCATTGCTTCTGCACTAGCTTCTATCCGAGCTGAGTTGTGAGAGCACCAGTAGTTGATCACCACACTTTGCCTAGCTTTGGACGCCCTCACGTGCGAGTGGAGGCATGTGAGCAGGATGTACATAGTTAGTTGATGTCACAGCCTTGAGAGCCGATGTTAATAGTTTGAGATGTGACGTTGAAGAGCTCAAATGCATGGATCTGTCTATACTTTTCTGTTCTATTGACCTTTCTGAGAATCTGAGTACAGAGATGCCAACTATTTCAGAGATCCCTTTGCCTACTACGATCGAAGATGCTACTATAGCTGGTGATGATGCTGAATCTGATGCCCCCGAGACTGATGAGGAGGAGCTTGGCACCCGTGATGCAATGGTATATGATGACCTGGAGGATCTATAGGGTGCGATGGTACAGACGGCCATTGAGGCCTCTATTCAGGACACTTCGATGGTTGGCTCTAGTGGAGCAAATGATGGACATAAGTCAAGCACTGATGCATAGATTGAGAGAGCGTCAAAGCTGCAGAGTTTACCTCAGACTAAGCCTGACAGGGGGATCTTGACTCTCTTTTAGTTTTACTTTTGAGAGTTTTTCTTTATTTTGCATTGAGGACAATGGTAGGTTTTGTTTGGTGGGGTGAGGTATCTTCATACTTGCCTCTTTTGGGTTGCATTTAGCTTGTTATGAATGTTTGTTTTTGTTAGCTTGTTCTGAATGCTTATTATTGTGACTGTTGGGTTTTGAGTTTTAATGTAAATGTTGGTTCTTGATCCGAATTAAACTTTTACCTCTTGATTTTTTTGAATGTGGCTTGTATGTTGCATATTTGAGTATTGCTTGAGATCAATACCGATGAAAAGAATAGTTCTTGTAACACCCCGTAGTCTAGTAGGCCACCTAGGGCTAAGTGAGGGTGCAACAAGTCTAGACTAGAGGGCAAAAGCCAAGGCAAAGGGGCAAGGCCCAAGCTAAGGGCCAAGGCTGCCCCAACCTTCGCAAGCACTGCCCCATCTTCACGACCACCATCACTGCCAGTGGTGAGGACCACGACTCATGGAGTAGTCTGTGGAGCTTGGGCAGTTGCTCCCTAAAGGTTGTCTAAAGTTGGCACATCACCACGAGCCACTTCACGGTCAATGGTGAAGACCAAGATCCATGGAAAGGCTCGTGGTCATGCCTTATACTTATGGGGGTAAAATCCTTGTGTCCTAGCTAGTGTACAATGGAGCACAAGCAGGATCACGGCCACTAGTGTGGACCACGGCTCGTGAGCCCTGTTGTTGTGCCTGGCACCATGCTGCCTAAGTGAGGGCAAAATCGGAAAATCCGTTGTAACTTAGTATTAAGTGAGGTCATTTTGTATAGACTTTATACACCTGTATAAGATATTTTAACCCTTTAACTACCCCAATTATGTCATTTTTTCCAAAACGCCCAAAAGATCCCAAAGTTCATCCTCTAAAAAATCTTCTCTCGAGAGAACTCCAAAAAGAACAAGAAGAAGAAAAGAGAAGAAGGGTCAAAGCTTGGTCAAATTCCTCAAATGTTCAAAGCTTTTTGAGGGATTTATAATCAAGGTGTGATAGCTTATTCATCCATGGATTTTTCCATCCATGGAGCCCCCTAGAAATCCCCCAATTGTGAAGATGAACCCCAATTCTAGTTAGGCTTTCTTCCTATATTGTGGGTAATGTTGTATGTTGACCCAATTGAGTGGATAATGGTCAATTATAGTAGGATTAGTAGTAAATCATGTTATTATGATGATATTACATGTTTTCCATGGTTAACCTAAGTCTAATTGATGAAATTGAAGTAATGTGGGTTTATTCCTTGTGGAGGGAAATTGAGGATTCATTGATGATCTTCTAGAATTGGTGATATGTATAGTAATTGTTCATGAGTAAAAGCATGTAGACATAAATTGAATTAGAATAATGTATATGGCATGGATCATGACTAGTAAAGCTTGAGATTGAACTTTGATGATGAAATAGGACTAGAATCACTTAATAATGAAGTGTGTGATTAGAATGCATTGAAATCTCGATATGTATGATGATTGTTAGACGTAAAGCTTTGAGAGTAAGGTTTGTAGTCATGAATGTTGATTATTAAGGTTTTGAAAATAAAGCCAATATGATCAATTATGTATTTTAAGGCTTTTAAGAGTGAAGATTATATGATAATGGGAGACTATTAGATAGAGTTTTTGTGGAAGGATTTTACTCCCTTAATTTACCTCATGAATGTTTGAATGTATGAAGTGATAGAATCACTTGAGTTATGATGATATCCATGTCTCATGTAGAATTCTAGATGTGATGATTAAAGAAAAGTTTAGAAACCTCAAGGAGGTAAAGTATGAGATTCATGCATGTTTTATGAAAATCTATGTATATGCTTAAGAACACTTTGAGAGTTAAGTATTTATGATTATGATATGTTGTTGTGTTATGAAAGGATATTCTCACACACATTTATGAATGAGTATGATATGATATGAAATGTTATCTCACATACAATGATTCTAGATTGAATGGTTTGCTCACCTAAACTGAATCTAAGTCCAAGGACTAGGAAATGTGATGATTTTTGTGGTGAATCCCCCAAAGACCTTTATATGATAAAGATGTGAGGAGAACTCCCATATTCCTAAGTTAGTAAACAAGATGTGATTACCCATGTCATGATATGAGACGTATGTGGTGACTACCCATAATATATAACTTATATAATAAGGCAACAGGTTAATACCCATTAGCTTTTATGTTGATCATGGAGGTGAATACCTATGATCCTCATGTAATGATGTGGAGGAAAATACTCATATCATATAATGGTGAAGGAGAATACCTATGTTTCCCTAATGGAGGCGAATACCTATTACTATACATGTAAGGTAGGAGGTGAATACCCATTGCCTTTTAAGATATACAAAGAGAGGTGAGTTCCCATGTCTTAAAAATATGTAAGAGTCATATAATCTATGAAATATGATAATGACTAGTTTGTATTGTAGCTTGAAAGTCCCTTCTAATACATGTATAAATAGAGGTGAGTCCCCTTGTCTATGAGAAATAAGTAAACTATTAAAATAAGAGATGATAAATATGAATGAGGGCCTAAAGTGTCTAGCTTAGCATGTGTAGGATTATGGGGTCTTATCCATGCATTGCACAAGCTTGCCTTGAGGTGGCTTATGAAGTATTTCTCTTATATGTTGTATGTTTGGCTTGGATTGTTTCTATAGTTGCCTTCCTTGATATGTTTGACTAAGGGTGAAGGTTCTCTTGTCTATGAGAATTATGCTAAGGATGAGATCCAAAGATGGTAAGTATGATTATGATGACCAAAAAGGGGTACTTAGTGTGGGTGAGATTATGGGGTCTCATTCATGCATTGTACGAGTATGCTTTAAGGTTACTTTAGAAATAGTTGTCTTAGGTTATGAAGATTTCAGTATTGACTAATTCTTATATGATGCTTATGTTGGAGATTATGCTTATGATTATGTTATTGTTTCTTATTCTTATAGTTTGTGTTTACTGAAGTATTTCTTATGATTATGACATATGACTTATGTTGACTAACCTTTATGTTATGCTCTTATGATGTTATGCTAGCTATCATATTTAGTACTTTTGTACTAACACATACTCTTACCTACATTCTCATCAAAAGTAGGGTCCGGCAATTTTGAGTTCCAATATTGTGGATAGGTTTCTAGAAGAGTAAGGAGTTGAAGACTTGGTGAGTCCTCATAGGATCGAGGATTTGATCACCTTTTCCTTTATGTCTTTCTTTTATGTTTTAGACTATTGTATGGGCTGCGTCCCAAAGATATTCAAGTCATAGATTGTTTGAGACAAGTGTAATAAAACTTCCTCTTTGCTTTTATAAAGACTTTGATTCTATGGAAAATATTTTAAAATTTCCGCACTTTTCTATTATCTTATGTTATGATATGCTAAGTGGCTTACATGGAGTCCTTTAGGATTTTATGTGCCATGTTACATCTAGGGTGTACCCGTTGGTCGTTACAGTGCTCTTGATTGAACGATATGTTTGTGCAATTCCAATGGGGTAAATTTGAGTTGCTAAAGTCATGTGTGAACTCTTAGCTTCTCATTGTGACTGACTGATTGTTGAAATGAATCTTGTGATGATCGTTGCACGCGAACTAAATTTGTAGAATCTTGATTATTGATTGAGATGAATGTCGCGTGTGGTGCGATTGTCTTGAAATATGTGATTTGTAATACTTAGAACTTGCCTTGTTGGTCCAATCGACTAATATAGGTGAATGATAGAGATGATCTTAGGCACAAGTTTTTAAGAGTGAACCAAATTGCTATTATACCTCCTTGTGACCACCTTGTGAGAGTGTGAACCTAGATTGAAACCATTTGAGCCTAATATTTTCTTTGGATGACACATGAATGCATTTCACCTCTTTCCTCATCACCTAAAACCTTCATGAAGCATTGGTCCATTTGAATAGCCAACTTAGGCTAAGTTGGGGGTGTAGTGAAAAATGAGGAAAGTCAAGAAGCTTGTGAAAATTTTACCCTTGATGGATTGTGTTGAAAAAGATGGAACCCCTCTATAAAAAAGAGAAAAGAAAGTCAAACGATGAAAATTATTGAAAATGATTGTTGCAATAAATCTTGTGCAATGGATAAAAGAAAATAATTGTCCAATGAGTCATGCTTAAAAGAACCTAGGGTGGATTGTGAAATTTAAAAGAATGAAAGAAACGGAGAATAAATGAAATGCAACTCATGCTTCATGAAGGTAGAAGTCACTAAGACAAAATGATCATACCTTTACCCTCAGCCACATTATAAGCCTAGAAAGACCTTAGTTATTTTGATTAAGCCTAAGATCATGTTGATTCGAAAATTCGAGCAAGCGTATAGGTAGAATCATGCATGTGTTTATCTTTGAGAGTGTGAGAGCGGATTTTGATTCCTTAATTCTTAAATTTTGATGAGCTTTGTGTGGGCATGGAATCATTATTGATGTGAGGCCATTCGAATACTTTTGTTGAGCTTTAATTTGCATTTGAAACTAGCATTGTGAGCTTTATTTCTATTTGATGATGGATAGGAACAGTTTGAAACTTGTAGTGCACAATTGAACATTGCATGGGTAGATTGAACCTCGTGGTCATGCATGTTGAATCTTGAGTAGCACTATTTGAAGACATCTTTGTTGAACTGATTGATCTTGTGTTTTACTCGAGGACAAGAAAAAGTTTAAGTTGGCGGTGTTGATGAGCTGAGGATTTCGACTCATTTAGGGCTTAAAGTTCAAAGTTTTAGTGTTCTCAATGCCTATATTATGCTCTAAACTGATGTTAAAATGCTAATTTTCAGCAAGGAAGACAAAAAAGCAAGGCAAGGACATTACAAGGCAAAAATGAGCAAAAAAGACTGAAGAAGTTGAAGAAAAGCAAGGCTGGTACTCGGCGAGTTGCCCTTCAGCCCACCAAAATTTTCAGCAAGCTACCCATGGACAAGATCAACTTGGAGATACACAAGGTAATTCGGTACAACGCCAAATGGATCGGCAATGTCGACTTTGATAGCCTAAAGTCACAGAAGAGAGTTAGTGAAAGGACAAACCAAGAAGGCGATGTAAGGGAGCATTGGACACATCGTTGACCAGGTCAGCTAAGCCTTACTTAATTCGCCGAATGACTCTAAAGATGAAATTCTAGGAATGTATAAATGAAAAAAAAGAGTTCCCATATTGTCCAATTCCGGATTTTTGATCCTTAACATTCTAAACATTATTTTTACACTTTTTGAGTAGTGATGTAGGGTTGGTTTTGATTTTGTACTTTCATTGGAGCATTTGAAGACTGGTGGATTATTGCCCAATCTGATGGAGAACACAGTTGGTAACAATTCCTTGCTCTTTATGATGTTTGGCTAAAACCCACATTCTTGGGGGTGTGATTATGTAATTGAATGTTTTAATTAGCTTATGGGTGTTAGTATTTACTGATTCTATTGTTGATTTGAAGTGGGTTCAATTAATACTTGAGTTAATTGATGAATTGTAGTTGCAAATTAACATTCTAAGCTTGCTTTAGAAAGAAGTGCTAGAGTTAAAAATATTGGTTAATGATTTTAGTGATTTGGTTATTGTAGATTTAGTTTGAAAAAGTGGGTGTAAATGCAATCCTACTAATCTAGGTTGAAAACGTAGATTGATTGAGGTATTAGGGTGTTTATATGTGTTGTGCTTGTCAAAGTTTGAAAAAACTCGCTTAATTCTTGATAGGTGATTGAGAAATGGCTATTGAACCTAAAGCCTAGCCTACCCACAAAGATTCAATGACTTCTAGTGAACTCGCTTAATTCGTGATAGTTGATTGAGAAATGCGAAATTGGCATTCAATTGATCACACTCCCAAGAACTCCCCTCTACTTGTTTACTCTCAGTTGTTTGTAGTTGTTAATTGTTCACTCAACCTCCCCCCCACCCTATTTGACATTAATTATCAACCCCTTGTAATTTAGTTTATTGTTTCAAAAATGTCTATATCTACGAATGATTAGAACACCATTCTACTTCATAATTGAATTATTTATTGTATCACTCCTTGTGGGATCGACCCCAACTCTTAGTTAGATTTATACTTGTTGGCGACCGTATAAACTTGGAATGAGATGAAGTGTAGTTGAGAATTATCATGGCACGCTACACACCGATGAAAAAGACTTTACTTAGTGTCGCTTTTAGACACCCTAGGACTCCTGAACCTTATTCTTTGATACCAAGTTTGTCATGGCTCAAAGTTACCCCAAGATGTAACAGGGGACCTAGGCTCACGAGTGAGCCTCAGCTAACCCTTGAGTCTGGGATATATCAAGAATGCTGAAAATATAATTAAGTAAATCATATACAATGCAGAAGCTAAAAGCAATGGATATCTGAAAGGGGGAAAACCCAACTAATCTGAATATATAAAATACAATTAGAGTTTAGAGATGACTGAAAAAACATTTAACAACTCTAGATGAATCTACTACTATGTATGAAAAGCCTTTAATTGAAACGAACTTTTGAGACATGGCCTTAGCTAACTCTAGAAATACTGAAAGCTAAAAGTAAAGACTAAAATAAAAGGCATGTCTATTGTCCTCGAAGTATGAGGACTCACCATTGGATTTGCTAAAGTCGAATGGAGAATCGATCTAAGTGTGATTTGGAAGCTGAGTGCATGAACCTACATCATGAATTGATGTAGCGCAAAGTATGCATCAGTACTTGGAATGTACTGAGAATTCGGGATATGAATATGCTAAGCGGAAGAAGAATTATAAGCTAAAAAAAGTATATAAACTGAACAATGCATAACTGAGCAATGATAAAATCTGAGCAATGATATAATCTGAGCAAGGATATAGATACTGAAGTATAACTGAAAAACTAAATGGAATGCAATGACCAATACTTATCATGAAAATAACATGTTGAAATGTATAGTGAAGTAACTGCTTAAAACCTTGTTAATGCACTAAGAGTTTGACTGTGGGAGCTACTATTAACCGACATAAACCACGTGATTTAAACATCGAGTCTTCTATATATGCCCCATCGAGAGGACCAATATACCTTGCTAGGAATAAAAAGGTATGATTGTAGCATGATCACTAAAAACATATGCCAAAGAGAGGGGACTTTTGATCCTACATTGGCACTTAATTCTTGGACTTTGAGTGTACGACCCTAGTCCAACTCGGTGTTAAGTCTACTCCCAACTGAATATTCATGAAGCTAAAATGCACTGAGTACTGAATAGCTCAAAATCTTACATGCTAACTGAGAATGCAACATTTACATATACTAAGAATATAGCATTCAAAATCTCAAACATGATTTTCTGTCTGATTGGCCTAGCAAGTATAATTCATGAACAAGGATAACTTTACACAAACTAGGGTTCTGGGTTCTGTGCAAGGAACTATACCAATTTATCAAGAAACATGGTATTTAGATCAAGGGAACCATAATCACAATAAATCTTAAAAATCTAGAAATCCTAGGTTTGAACAGTTCATGAGAATTTGAAGATACTAACTGAATTCTATGGACCTAATGGGTGAAACAAACCCACTAGTGAAATCCCACATACTTGGCGACAAAATCTATGGAGAAATCCTTTGGATTTCGGGGCTGAACATTGAAGAATTCTTCTGCTCTTTCTTAAGAGAGTTGGTCCCCACTTTCTTTTCTTTTCACTCTAAGTTGGGCGCTTTTACGAGAATGAGGGTTTTAGTAGATTCTGACTAGATTATTAGGCTTAGACTGAGTAGAGCGACATAGTTTTGGCATGAAACGACGTAGTTTAAGTTCCCAATGCATAGGGGAAAAGAACAAAATGATCTTGAATTAAAACTGATGAAGTGCCATTCATGGTGGGACTGACGGGCTATCATTAGAACCACTTCCCGTCAACTGGTCGTGGTTGTGGCCCTTGATGTTTTCAATTGCTTAATCAACGACACAACTTCCAGTATGAGTGTCTACGAATCATGCAATAGTATAGTAACCAAACCAAGGGTTGGGGTCGTTTCCTAATGGAGCGGTTTTGAGAATTAATAGAAAAATAAAATTTAGTTCTAACTAGTCGTAGCTAAAGAAATTAACGAGGAAAAACATTGTAAATTAAAGGGGGGACACAAAAGTCTCAAATAACAATTTGGGGGTTTTGTCACAAGTATAGCAAAAACAATAAAATTAAGAAAGAAATCAAGTATGGGGAAGAGTTCTTGGGGTGTGACCGCAATACAAGTTGATATAAATAGTTGGGTACATGCTTTCGATAGGAAATTTGCAAGATAATAGTGACTAGGCTAATCTTTAGATTGAAGTATGTTCCCTCTCGGGAAACTTACCCTGTTTCAAATGTGTTCCTCTCGGTCACCCATTTGCCGCATGAAGACCAGCCTACGCCTTACCCGACTCACTCTCTCAAGCTGAGTGTTAGGATATGGGCCTAGGGCTCACCCTCTCGGGCTGAACCTCATGTCGACCCACTCCTTAGGCCATCAGTCTAGTGGTCTTGGTTTCGCGACCCCTCTCTCGGGAAAGACGAAAACACATGGGTGGCTTTGTATTTGCAACTACAAACCCATTAAATTTAACTAAAACCACTAGGTGAAATCACCATTAAAATGCATCTAACCTATCAGCAAGCAAGACCCAACAATAATATCAACATATATTTGCTAAATCCACCCCAAGAATGGGGATTTTTAGCCAACATCAAGAGATAGAAATGTATACCTTCAATGATGTTGAAATCAAATGGGTATAGATAAATAAGACTTGATTTAAGTAAAGAAAGAAGAATTTTTAGAGACCCACTTCCAAATTGGAAGAGATGAAACTCTTTTATTCTTCAAGTCTTCAAACCCTTACAAACTTGAGAGTAAAATAAGAGTACTAAAATATGATGCTAAAAATTCTTTCTAAAATCTGATAATAAAAATATGATACTAAAAAATCTCTTTTGAAACTATAACTCTCAACGAGTATTTATAGTTTTCAAAAGTCTGTGTTGCGGTAGATCACTCGGCAACATTAATCAGAATCATCGATAAATTAGACGATTCGCCCTTCGGTGTAGTTCATCGCCGTCTTGCACCATCCTTCGGCATCGTCTTGCTCTGGGTCATTGGTAGATATTGTACTGCTTCACGAACCTTCTAGGTGATGCGCCCACTGCTCCTTTTTTCCGCCGACTTAATGCTTTCCTTCAGGGTTCAGCACACTGGAACAAAAGGAGAAGTGAGACCCTGCGGCGATTCGCCAAGTGAACTCGGTGATCCTCAGCCCTTCATTTTGTTGTTCTTCTCATCCTTTTCATTCCTTTTGGCGAAGTAGTGTCCATGCATTCCTTAACACTTCAAATACCTGTAACTTAAAGGTTTTCATCAGATATTGAGATAATATAAGAATTTGAGGACACAATTTCTATTAAAATATAGCCCTAAATGAGTCCAATTTGTGGACTCATCAACACCCCCACCTTAAACTTTTGCTTGTCCTCAAGCAAATTCAAGTTCAGCTATTGAGAAAGGAATTCTCAAACAGTGATACACAAGACTCAATCATGAATGTACACAACAAGGCTTCAAACTACTTATGCGAAGATACAACTGTGTACTCAAAGACTCAAGTTATGACACACCATTACCAAAGATTTTCATGCTCAGAATACTTTCTACTAATGTAAGTTCAGGCTCAACGAAAGTGTTTAAATGCCCTCACACAAAGAATGATTCCATATTCACACACAGAGGCTAATCAATTTAATATCAGGAATCAGATGCAATGCTCACACTCAAAAAGAGGAACACAATGCATGATTTCACCCATAGGTTTTCCCTTATTTTCCAATCGACTTTCGGTTCGGCTCACACTAAAAAAGATCAAAAAGGTCTTTTCAACGCTTGTAATGGGGCCGAGTGCATAGGTATGGTCATTTAGGCTCAGTGACTTCTTCATCCTCATGAGATGTGGTGTTCTCAAAATGTCATTTTCCGTTCCCTTGTCACTTTTTCTTCTAGTGCTTCTAAGTCATTCTTTCATTCACACTCCATATATTGCTTGGATATCCAATTCCTTTTGCACCTTTATTCAAAAATTATATATATATACATTCCCTTTTTTTTAGAAGGATTTCCATTTTGTTTTACAATACCATGGGCTAGAGACTTTTTCTTGCACTTCTTGACTTCTCCTTTTCTTTTTTACCATACCCCCAACTTAGGATTTTGGCCTAAGTATACTATTCACTAAACTACAAATCAAGAGGATTATAGGTAGTTGATCAAGTAAGGTCTAAGGTTCATCAAGTTTCTTCCAAAGAAAGGTAAGGCTCAAGGGGTGTTCAAAAGAGTTTCACACGGTCACGGGGAGGTCACAAAAAAGATATATGTCAAATTTGGCTCAAACTCTTTAAAGTTTCCTAAGATCATCTCAAGAGTACACCTTTCTAAATCAATCAGACTAACGGGGCAAATTCTAGGTTTATTGATGCATGGTTCAAAGTAAGTTAATCACACAAGGCATCAATAATTAAGTCAAACAAGACTACACACTTTCGCTGGTGTGCAATGGTCATTACAAGAGAATCAATTGGGTAAATGGCTAATCACAACAAGATGCAAAGAGTTCACATATTGTCTATGAAACTTCATTTGGTCTCCTCGTAGCCGCACATTTATGTTCGTTTGATTGAGAGCACCATTCAAGTCATCAGTATTGATCGGAATCGAGACTTAAATTTTTCAAAAGAACAACCACTTTCCACACAAGCAATGGCAAAAAAATTTGAAAAACAAATTTTTTTCAGAAGGGTCAAAATCTGCATCAATTAAAATAAAAAAAAAGGATCCATGAGCTCAAATATCCATGAAAGGCAATAGATAAAATAATTAAAAATAGAACAACCCAAATATACAAAAAAAAACACGAACATCAATAGCACACAAAGCTGTGGGCCTCACCCCTCCACAATAAAAAGTATTTGTCCTCAAATGCAAATAAGAGTGTTCAAAAGTAAAAGTATAATAAGACAGTGAGAGAGGTAAAGAAAGGTCGTGTCTATGCAGTCGCTCTCCCTGTTGGAGTCTCAATGGCTAGTGTAGCAGTCTGTGCATGGGATTCAGTGCTCGGAGAAGCCTCAGACGGAATAGCAATTCCAGATCCACTGGGAGCTATTGTGGATGTCTCAGTTGACGAAGTCTGGATCATCGGCTGCACAACCTCTTCTATAAGATTTGGCAAGTCTCTGAATATGCCCTCCTCTCTACTCTCATGTGTCTCCTCAGCATTAACAAATATCAACTCCTCCTCAGTCTCTGCATCTGACTCTGCATGCCATGCATCATCCCTCTGTACATCTCTGGTAGTAGCTGGAGGAATCCCTGAGGTCTCAGGAGTATCTTCATCATCTTCTCTCTACATCAGTTTAGTGAAATTGGTAGCCTTCAAATATGCTACATCCTTCTTGAACTCTGATATTTTGTCTTTTAATGCTGAAACCTCGGGTGTCTCTCCCTGTATGCTCTCGCAAGCAGTGAATCTAGCAGTCAGATCATCAATCGTGGTCCTAAGAGGGGTCAATACAGTCAAGATGGCATTGTCAGTCATTTTTGGGATGGATCTCTCCAGTCGTGTAACACTCACATCCACTGAATATTCTAGACGCCCCATCTTCAGGATCATGGGGTGAGTGACCTTGGTAGGCTGAGAGGAAGAGGAGGCACCTGGGGTTTGAGAAGAAGGGGCGGGTATACTTAAAGACTCTGAGGCCGGAGTAGACGAAGGTTCTTCTGCTGGTAATGGGTGAACATCGACCTCTGGAAAAAATTATCTGTTGGGGTTGCTCTCCTCCCCTCAGCCTCCTCTCATGTGAAATCGGCCTCTATACGCTAGATATTGGTGGAGGAAGATGGGATGACGTCTATATTGCTAGCAGGATCTCGGGGTACTCCGGCACGCCGGCATATCTCTGTGATCAGAACAAAGAAAAGGTATAGACGTCTGTGTCTGTTTGGCTCTCATATCTATCTCCTGTGAGCTAGAAGTTCCGAGTCGATCTGCCTCCTAGCCATGATAGAACCAAGGAAAGCCGCCTTAGAATGACACAGAATGGACTCATTCTAGGATGGCATGATAGTGGTGCTGATGAAGCCAAACCAGCACCGGGAGGAAATTTTCATATCCCTCTTCTCAATCGGAGCTCCTTCCCCCATCCACCTCGAGGTAGTTTTAGAGATCATTGGAGATAACCAACCCTTTACGTCCTCCGGGGATGGAACAATAGGCAAACCTTTGTAGGGCAGTACCGTGTGCAACAGTCGACCAAATACAGTATTAACGGGCTCGCTGTGACACTGCACCTCCTTGCCTCAAACCATAACAGACTTCACCAGTCGGAACTCACCAGTCTTCTTCTTATACTTTGGGACCAACTCTCCATAGGCTACGTAGAATTCCCGGACCCAGGACCCCGTGGCCTAGTGAACTGCTCCAACTCATAAAATCTAAGTGTGTCAAGCACCTCAGCGTGCTTGCCTTCAAAACCCTTCACAGATAGTAGCTTTTCTTATAGAATGGTTCGTAAGCTATCGCCTTTCAATCTGTTTAACAGCCTCGGTGGAGGAACTATAGGAAGTGCGGGAGAAACTGAGGGTGCCTAGGTTGGCATTGAGTCTGTAGTTGGAGGAGAGGCAGTTGAGGGAGTACTAGCGGCTGTGTGCTGAGATCTGGTCCGGAGTGCATCCCTTCGGTTAATCATAGGTTGTTCATCATCTGTTTCATCAAAATATGGCTCAATAGCTACTACTTTTTTAGCTATATGTTTCTTTCTCTTTCCTTTGTTTCCTAGCGGGAGGTTATCCCCTCTCCTCTTTGGAGGATTTGATCCTCTTTCATTGATTGTAATGCCTTTAGTCTTTTTATGTGGTTGCTCAGTTAAGTTGGTGCGAACCATATCTGCAAAAGATGGAGAGAAGTTAAGAAAACAGAATCACACTCTAGTACAACAAATCTTGTTGCAGAAAAACTCACCGATCCCGTCGGCGAGTCGCCCAACCACTTTGGCGAGCTAAGTATGGCTCGCTGATGAGGTTGGCTAAATAATTGAGGCCAGTCGGCGGTAGGAAAGTCATTTCGGCGATCAATATTACTTTCGATGAGTCACTAGTGACCCATGGCTTCTCGCCAAAAGTTACAGTCTCATCCAACTTGACCATATATTAAGGGAGAGATGGAGACATTGGGTGAACCACCGAACTACTTGGCGAGCTCGACCCAGCTCACCGAATGGTTTAACGTGCCTATTTTCAATCCATCTTCTCGAATTTAATCCCACAAACCCCAAAAGAAAAATCAAAGCATGCAATAACGAAATTCAAACGAGACCCATACTATCCATCACTCCTAAGTACTCAAATTTCCCCCGGACTTGATGCATTTGTCCATATGACGATATTTGCTCTTAAGAGTGGTGCCACCCTCTCTATCATTGAGAAAATGATCGATATATAGCACAAATAAGGGCTACTCAGACTTCACCCAATCAATTAGAACAACATGGAATAACACACCCAACTCATTATACAACACCTCGATTACGAGCATTCGACAATTAATCAACACATGCAAGTTTTTTGAATTAAAGTACACATATAATCATTCTAATCCTATTAGAGAGGCCCAACACACATCACTAAGAGACAATTATTGCAAATGAGTACAAAACTTTCAAATGTAAATGTGGGAAAAGGAAACCAACCTTCAATGTCAATTAAATTTGATTTGAAAAGTTAGGAGGCAAGGTATTCCAATTCCGAGCACAAGTCCCAAACTAACAAACTAGAGTAATGTTGAATTAAATAAAATGCTACCCTGGTGTGAGTTTAGGAGATTTGTGTGCGAGGGAAAGTGAAAGAAGTTGAAATTTTAAATCTTTTGGCCATTATAACCGTCTAGTTCACGCTAGTTCGGCGACGTTAGTTACGATCGCCAATTCACTCCGCGTATCGCCAAGTGCTCTCTTGTCCCACTGATTGTTACAAACTTGTTAACTTCTTAGGGTCAAGATGGCGGTCTAAGTAAAAATTGTCAAACTGGTCGGCGATGCGCCGACCTGTTCAGCGGTCTGCCGACTGACCATTTTCTCGCCAATTTGTATTTTTCACCACTTTCATCGTTCAAACCTGCACCACTAACACACCATTATTTGTAAAATTAAATTTAAGAATTTAAAACATTGGGTTGCCTCCCAAGAAGTGCCTTATTTAATGTCGTGGCTCGACGCGAGTCCTTACTCACTATCCATTGGTTGGGTTGGCCCTAGTGTTAGTAGGTAACCCCAATAGTTTGTTTGAGTGAAGAGGAGGCACTGCATAATTTAAGTGTGTCCTGATCAGCTAGATCGATCTAGAATGGGAGCCAACCATCTGATTCAACACTTTGATACTCTCCTTCATTTCTTCAAAAAATTGATCTTGTTCGGTGATCTTTTGGAGGATGATTTGGAGTGTGTCCTCGACACGGTTGTTCTCCCTGCATCTAGACTGCTTCCTCTCGTGAGGAGGTATGTACCTCCCTTGACTCTTGCACAGGTTTCCACCTCTATTATTTTGGTGGCTAACCTGCGCAACTGAGTTACCAATGCGGGTAATGTGAAGTCCCTCTCAACTTCTTGCTTCATCTCAGTCATGTGTCCATTAGTTCCTTAAGTCATGCTCATGGAACCTATCTACACCAACAAACTTAAAGAAAACAAAACTAAAAATAAGGTTAGTAAACTACAACTAAGAAGAACAAAAGTTCTACTAATCTAAAAATTCTCAAGTAACACCACTCCCCGGCAACAGCGCAAATTTGATGTTTTCAATTGCGTAATCAACGACACAACTTCCAGTACGAGTGTCTACGAATCGTGCAATCATATAGTAACCCAACCAAGGGTTGGGGTCCTGACCCAAGGGATAGGTTTTGAGAATTAATAGAAAATTAAAATTTAGTTCTAACTAGTCGTAGCTAAAGACATTAACAAGGAAAAACTTTGTAAATTAAAGGGGTGTAACGCCCCTCAAAAATGAAATAGGATAATTAGAGCTTCACATGCGTGTTAGTAGTTGATAAAGTTGTATAAATGTTTGAAAATGAGTTTATAGGTCAGTTTAGTTGAGTTTGAAGTCAAACGTCAAGGGATGACCAAGATGTTCAGATACTAGTCTTTTACGTGTTGGTGTGTTCTAGTATGTTGTTCATATTTTTATGTGTTGTTTGGAGTCTAAAATCAGTGGAGGTGACCCTAGTGTCTTAATAAATGTTTTTAGGGTCAAAACGTTTGGGTACGACTCCTCGAGACCACCCTAAGGGTCCTCGAGGAGGACCCCAACCCTTGGCCGAGCAAGCTGCCAAGGCAGCTTGAAAATGCTCATGGAGGGAGCATGTCCGCGTCGTGGACTAGCTCCATCAAGGGCCAAATGGTTGGTCCACGTCGCGGACGTATCGCGGACTCTTCTGTCTTGAAATATAATTTCCAGAAACTTACGGGAACACCTTCGAGTCGCGAACCTGTGCCCCAACGAAATCTGCGAAAATAAAACTCAAGTTTGACTTGTTTATAATGGTCCAACTAAGTGAGGGGTAGTTTGGGTACTGTGGGTTATTTTTTTTAAGTATTTTTAAAGGTATTTAAACTTGTATATGGTATTATAGAATTCATTCTTCCAAATCAAAACCCTAAAGTTCATTCTCTCTCTAAAGTTCTCTCAAGTTCAAGGAAGAAGAAGGTGGAGAGCTAGGGTTTCAAATTGAGGGTTTCTTCCACCAATTTCTTTGAGATTTCATCAAGTGAGGTATGGTGGCTCTTGATCTAGGACTCATCTTCATCCTAGAGTCAATTTCAAAGGATTTTACATTGTTTTTAAAAAGTGACTAAAAGCTTTTTTTTGAATTCTATCAAGGCTTCTTACATCAAAATGATTTGAAATGTTGGAATATGGGTTAATTGATGTTTTTTTATGGTTTTTGAAGGAAATAATCCATGAACTCTTTCCTTTTAGAAAACCCTAAAATTTGCTATGAAGTGGGTCTATTTTTTATAATTTCAAAGTTGATGGAACTATGTGTAAACTGAATTGTATTGATATCTCTTGTGTTTTTTAATATTTATTTATGATTAATTGTTGATAATGGATGAATTAAGGGTGGTAAGCCTTATGGGTGAAGTATTGGTGATTGCTTGGATTTTGGTAATTTTGGCTATGGCTTTGGGTTATGGTAAGAAAACTTGAACTCTCTCTATTGAGTTGATTGTTGTTGGTAGAATGAATCCACCTTTTGTGAAAGTGTTATATCTTATTCTTGTGTGGTATTATTGTGAATTGAAGCCATGAAGGGCATTATATGAGTGGCATTATATTGATGTGTTATTATACATATATGAGGCTATGTGTAATGTCCTATATGAAGCTATATGTAAAGTTTGTGTGAAGCTATGATGTGAATATGTTCAAATGGTATTAATGTGATATTGTATAAAGTGTTATTATGCGAATGTGAAAGCATGTTTCTCTTGAAATGGTGATAGGTCGTGATGATAGACTATGATGAGTCTTCATAAGATGATGTTGTAGCTCATATGCTAAACTTGAGTAATTGGTCTTGTGTCATGGAATCTTGATTATATATATGAATGTTTGGTTGGGCTATGACTTAGTAATGGGGCTCTTCTTATAAATGCTAAAAGAGGAATTCTAGGCCAAGACTTGAATTGGTAGACTTAAGCATAGTTCCTTTTCATGAGTCTAGCTTTCCTAAGCAAATGTATAACCTTGAAGGATGGGACTTGGGCGATGTTCCCTTCTTGATTGAAATTATAAACTTAGAGATGGATGGAGCCGGAACGGCATGTGAATCCTTATCTAAGTAAGTCAAATGAGCTATCCTTATGAACCTAGATTGGCTATGACTGAGAAATGGGGCCTTTCTTGGGAAGAGGTACTATGAGTTGGTTGAACTAGAAAAGGAACCCTCTCTAGTACATATGTGATTGAATACTCTATGGAAACCAAGGCTAAGCACCGAGTGGATGTGGTTAGGATGGTGGCCTAGTTGAGCATGAGATTAAGCACAATGAACATCCTTGGACATCTCTTAAACCATGTGCCAACATGGGTTGCTTTTAGTTCTATCGTTGGCAAATAGAACAACCTCCACGGAGTAGGATAGACTCCTGATTCCATACCTTGCTAGTGTGGTCTATGTCTGTTAAGGTCTATTTCCATCATGTGGGATGTGCACTCTAGTATTGGATAGGTTCTACAACGTGTAGGTAGTAGTATGGGATGTTATCTACACATGGCACGAGTAGGATTAGAAGGTACTAAAGTGAGTTCCCTAAGCCTTGGGGCTATTATGTGATTGTCTCCTATATGCTTGTGTGTCTCTTAAATGGTCTATAAAGAATGTTGACATAGTATGTTATAATGTCATGATAAAACCCTTGTCTATGGTAACTCTTAGGAACACTTAGGTGTATATGAAGAGGTTGTATGGGCGGTCACTTCATTAATCACTTAAGTGTCTCTTAGGGTGACTTGAGATAGAGGCTTAAATGGTAATGAAGGAATTACTTTGATATCTTGTTAAGTATTGTACACTTGTGTTAATTGAGTTGTAAATGATGTGAATATGGTCTTATTTGTGAATGGTGACTTGAAATGTAGGTTTGTGCTTGTGGTTGTAAAGGTTTATTAAATAAGGTCTTAAAAACATACATTTCTTGTAAAAAGTCCGTTGTGCATGTTTTCTTGCATGGTCATCATACTTAGTACTTATTGTACTAATTCCATATTTCTCTATTGTTACAAGTGTAGGTGGTGGAAAGTAAGGAGAGCTTTTGAGGAAGCTTGGGATATCAACTCTTCTCAAGAAGCTTGGTATGTCCTCATATATTCGAGGATATAGTTGTTACCTTTCTAGTATTTCCACTTAGACATTGTATAATACTTATATTTTTGTTGTAAAGGGCCGTGTCCCTAAGATGTTCTATTCGTGTCTAAGATGGTACATGAGACTTAGAAATTCTACTTCGTTAAATTTGAAAGATTTTATGAGTATTATGAATTTGTTTTAAAAAGAGTTTTTATTCCTTACGGTTTTTATTACCGAATGCGATGAACGAATGCTAAGGCTTGTATAAGACCTCCGAGAGGTCGAATACGCATGTAACGGCTAGGGGGTGCTCTCGGTTCGTTACAAGAGGGGACACAAAAGTGTCAAATAACAATTTGGGGTTTTTGTCTCAAGTATAGCAAAAACAACAAAATTAACAAAGAAATCACATATGGGGAAGAGTTCTTGGGGTGTGACCGCAATACAAGTTGAGATAAATAGTTGGGTACATGCTTTCGATAGGAAATTTACAAGATAATAGTGACTAGGCTAAGCTTTAGATGGAAATAAGTTCCCTCTCGGGTAACTTACCCCGATTCAAATGCATTCCTCTCGGACACCCATTTGTCGCATGAAGACTAGCCTACGCCTTACCCCACTCACTCTCTCGAGCTTAGTGTTAGGATATGGGACTAGGGCTCACCCTCTTGGGCTAAATCTCATGTCGACCCAATCCTTAGACCATCAGTCTAGTGGTCTTGGTTTCGGAACCTCCATCTCGGGCAAGCCAAAAACACATGGGTGGCATTGTATTTGAAGCTACAAACCCATTAAATTAATCCACAACTACTAGGTGAAATCCCCATTAAAGTACTTCTAACCTATCAACAAGCAAAACCTAACAATAATATCAACACATATTTGCTAAATCACACCTCAAGAATAGTGGTTTTTAGCCACACATCAAGAGATAAAAATTTATACCTTCAATGATATTGAAATCAAATGGGTATAGAGAAATAAGTCTTGATTCAAGCAAAGAAAGAAGAATCCAAGAGACCCACTTCCAAATTGGAAGAGATGAAACCGTTTTCTTCTTCAAGTCTTTAAATCCTTACAAACTTGAGAGTAAAATAAAAGTACTAAAATATGATGCTAAAAATTCGTTCTAAAATCTGATAATAAAAAATTGATACTAAAAAATCTCTTTTTAAACTATAACTCTCAACGAGTATTTATAGTTTTCAAAAATCTGTGATGCGGCGGATCACTCGGCGACATTAGTCGGAATCACCGATCAATTTGGCGATTCACCCTTTGGTGTAGTTCATCGCCGTCTTGCACCATCCTTCGGCATCATCGTGCTCTGGGTCATTGGGCAACATAGTACTGCTTTGTGGACCTTTCTGGTGATGCGCCGACTGCTCCCTTTTTCCGCCAACTTGATTCTTTCCTTCAGGGCTCATCACACTGGAACAAAAGGCGAAGTGAGACCCTTCGGTGATTCGCGAAGTTATCTTGGCGATCCTCAGGCCTTTATTTTCTTGTTCTTTTCAGCCTTTTTGTTCCTTTTTGCTAAATAGTGTCCATGTATTCCTTCAAACGTCAAATACCTGAAACTTAAAGGTTTTTATTAGATATTGAGATAATATAAGAATTTGAGGATATAATTTCTATTAAAATATTGCCCTAAATCAGTCCAATTTGTGGACTCATTATCCCTTCCTAATAGGGCTCTACTTCTCACGACCCAGGGGTACCCCCTAGATGTAACATGGCGTACTCGACCCCGAAGGGGTCTCATACCAGCTCCTTAGCATATCATAACATAAGATAATAGAAAAGTGCAAAAATTGAAAACATTGTTCATAACAATCGAAGTCTCATAAATGAAGCAGAAGTCTTATTACTCTTGTCTCAAATAATCTAATACTTGAAAGGAGTTAGTGGCACGGCCCATACAAAAGTCTAATCATAAAAGAGAGAAATAAAAGTAAAGGGGTGATCATGTCCTCGGTGCTATGAGGACTTACCAAAAATTGTCTTCTTGATCTACTATGAACCTATCCACGAGGATGGAAGTCAATATCGCCGAACCCTACATATGATAAGAATGTAGGCAAAAGTATGTGTTAGTTCAATCATGAACTAAAAATGATGGCTAGCATAAATAATCAACATAAGAATATAAGAGGCATAAGTCAATATAAGACATATACCATTATCATAAGAGACAATAGCATATGTCATAAGAATAAGAGATAATAATCATAACTTGTGAGCATCATAGTCATAGGAATAATCAATGCACCTACTTTAACATAACATAGGAGAAACAATTCATAAGACACCTCAAGGAAAGATTGTGTAATGCATGGATAAGACCCCATAATCCCACCCATCTGAAGCAAGTCACTTTAGGTCCACATTCATAATTATCATCTTTTGATCTCATCCTTAACTTACTTCTCATAGACAAGGAAAAACTCGCCTATAGTCCCACATGCATTGGAAGGGAACTATAGGAACAATCAAAACTAAACATACATCATAAGCATAAATCATAAGTATATTCATTTCATAGATCATCATAACATAAGAGGAACATACCATAGATTCCCTTAAAGCATACTTTTGCATTGCATGAATAAGACCACATAATCCCACCCATGCTATGTAAAGCTTCTTGAGTAACCAGAGTTCATAATTCATATTGTTGCTGAGGGAATAAGCCTTTACCGACATAGACCATATGAGTTTAACATGGAATCCTGTATCTATCCCACATCGAAAAGGGGTTGCTCTACTTGCCTAAAGTAGAACCATACTCTTAGCTTAGGTGGATCCAATAGCTATGTAACCTACGGGGGTATGCAATTAAGGGATAAGTAAATTGCTACTAAAAACCCGGACTCAACTATGGTAGAAGGTTTCCATCTCATGAGATACATACTTTGGGAACCCGGACTCAACTAAGGTAGAAGGAACCCATTTGGAAAGCCGCACTCAACTTGGGTAAAAGCTTTTATTGGGAAGCAGGACTCAACTAGCGTAAAAGCTTGCATCTCATATTCAATATCCACTCGGTTCTAGTCATAATTCCCATTGAGTTCATATTAAGTATTGACTTAAGTTCATATATATGGAAGAATGTCTTGACATTGAATCGAATATAACTCATACTATAGCTCGTTAGATCATTCTTGAGAATAACCTTTCACCGTCCATGTCTTCATATAGATTCAATAGGTGACAAAACCTTTCAACCTTAGAATCACTATATTGTGAGAAAACCTTTCACATCATATCATATTCATGCATAAGTGTGTATATGAGAATAACCTTTCAACAACACAACAACTAGATCATGAGCATATTCACTTTACTCTTAAAGTGTTCTTAAAGCATGTACATAACGTTCATAAAACATGCATAATATCATATAATTTCCCTTTCAAGCGTAAAAGCTCATATCAAATCAACAAATCTATAATGGCTATATTTGATATGGATATAATCATAGTTCAATTACCACAAGCATAATCTCATACTCCACCTCCATGAGGTTAAAAACTTACTTTCAATCATCACTCCTAGGGTTCAAGCTCTAGACATAGATATCATCGTAACTCATGTGATTCTATCACTTTATGCATTCAAACATTCATGAGGTAGATTAGGCGGGTAAAGTTCCTCCACAACAATTTTGTCTTATAGTCTACTATCATCATGTCAACTTCCCTCTTAGGGCCTTACCATACATAATTCATCATATTAGCTTTACCTTTAAAACCCTAGAAGTAAAAATTCATAACTATAAGTCTTACTCTCAATAGCTTTACTTCTTAAAATCATCATATGAACCTAGATTACAAGGCATTCTAATCACATACTTCTTCTTAAGCAATTTTAGTCATATATCATCATAAAGGTTCAATCTCAAGCCTTACAAGTTATGATGCTTCACATATACATTATTCTAATTCAATTCATGTATACATGCTTTTACTATTGAGAAATTACTATACGTATCACCAATTCTAGAAGATCATCTATGATTCCTCAATTTCCCTTCACAAGGCATAAACACACATTACTACAATTTCATCAATTATAGTAGGGTTAGGCATGAACCAAAATGTAATTTCATCTTAATAACATGATTCACTACTATTAAATCATACACATACAATATCCACTCAATTGGATTCATATTCAACTTAACCCACAATATTGGAAGGAACCTTAACTTGAATTAGGGATTTCATCTTCACAATTATGGAATTACTAGGGCACTCCATTGATGGAAGAATCCATGGATGAATAAGCCATTATAACTTGATTATAAAGTCCTAAAAAAGTTTCAAAAATGGAGTCTTGACCTAACTTGACTCTCTTCTTCTTCTTCTTCTTTGTAGAGAGAAGATTTTTTAGAGGGAATAGGGTTCTTTTTTGTGAGTTTTGAAATAATGATTTGGAATCACTAAATTAAGGGTCTAAAGACTTTATATAGGTTCTCTAGGTAAGTTTAAAACGACACCACTTAACCCCTAATTAATTTAGGAAAGTACCACAAAGCCCTCACTTAACCGCCTAATGACCAATTGTGCCTCACCCACGAGACCACTCCCACAGGCCGTGACTGGACCCACGGTGAGTGCTGGTCATCCGTTGGTAGTGATCTTCAACTATTCTTTTTGGACCCTGACCTATGACCTCTCACCCACGGGGCGTGGGTCACTTACGTGGGTGGACAGTTTTGGGCAGCTTTCTTGGGCAGTCCTAGGGTCCTCCTCAAGGACCCTTGGTTGGTCCTTGGGGAGTCGTACCTAGACGTTCTACCCCCCAAACCCTTCATTCTAAGTACGGGAGGTTAAATTCACGACTCTAACCCTCGTCAAGCCCTAGTTTAGCCTACTAATTTCATGGGTGTTACAATATCTCCCCCTTGGGAACATTCGTCGTGGAATGACGATCTAGACACCTTACAGAAATAAAGACTAAAGACTAGCATGATGGGGGGGGGGGGGTCCTTTAAACATTGTTTATTTTTTCATAATACTCCTTTCTTAAGGGTATTAGTCTAATTATTTCTTTTATATTTTCTAGAATATATTCTATGTATTGTATGTCTTGAGTTCCCTGATATTTTTTTATATTTTCTTTTATCAGGTTTCCTAAAAGGGTTATGTTTTCAACAGTTTCCTGCCAATACTCTAAGTATTCATAATTTATCATTAGTTTGAATCTAATTCTAAATCGTTAATATCAATTTGTTCTAAATCTGTATATATTTCATGTAATTCTATCTCATACCATGTTTGGTCTAGTAGCTCTAGTTCTTCGTAGTTAAATATCTTTTCTCATATTAACCTCCTTAATTCAATGATTTTTATATCCTTGAGTATATATAAAATTAGTGTTTCGTAATTCCTTATCATTTCATCATGTAGGTAAGTAGTCATTCTTGTTGTATTGTTTAATCAATAATTCTCTCATATCATATGCATAATAAAATAATATCCATATTAGATTACTATAAACTAGATTATTTTCAAACCATATTTTCCTATCACTATTAACATCGTACTTTCTTCCTAGACAGCGCCTCAACTTTGTTTACTCCCCTCACGGCTTCCTCGCCTATGGTTTCAACCTTAGGATGGCATAGTTCTGGAAGTTTTCTCTTTTTTCCTCATGTTAACAAACTAGAAAACATGCTTCAAATAATTCTAGTATATAATAACTAATATAAACTTATTTAATCATGTCAAGATATTCAGGAATTAATAAATTTAGCTATGCATAATAATAAATGGATATACCTGTATATTTTGCTCCATAGTTCCTTGCTTAAAGCTTGATATTTTATTTGAGAGTATTTTTGTTTACAAAGAGGCTTGCTTTCCATCGAGAAAGTCTTGCCTTAGTTGTGCCTACTGGCTCTCTATTTATACAAAAAGAGACGTCTAAATTCTTCTTACTCTATATTATTTCTACTTTACATCTGTCCTCACTATTTACTTTATACTTTACATTTGTCCTCTACTATTTACTTTACATAATAATTCACAATAAGCTAAACAACTTTACAACTTTACTTTATACTTTTTCTTTTTATCTTGTCTTGTCTTTTTTGCTATTTATCTTGTTATTGTCGGCTTCCTCCATTCTAGCTGGACATATGGAATTACATTATCTTCTCCATAGCATTTTGAGCATTGATGATCTGGATATTTGTGTCCAACGGTCTTACAATATTTTGTCATTATCTCTGGCGAAATAAAAAAAAATCGTATTGCTCTTGTAGTTGGATGTTGTTCTAGTTTTAATAAACTTAATATCCATTTTCGTATTTCCTCCATATCTACTTCTTTTCTTTCCCTGGAATTTGTACCATAGTTTGTTCTCTTGAATAATAGCTCTATACTGAATTTCCGTTTAGATAATTGGTTGTTAATTCGTTCAAAATAGTAGCTATTCCAATAATCCATTTTTTGGCATAAAATTCTGGTATTTCTACCTCTTGTATCTCGTCTTGTAATTCTATTTTTTCTGGTATTATCATCTCTCTGGTTAATCCAATTTTGATAACTTGTATGATAGGCTTGATTTCATCATATAATATTTATGTTGGTGCTGTATAGAACTTTATATAAAAAAAGTGTTCCCTTAGTTATTCTTTTATAATGCATAAATGCCTTATGTAACTCTAGTATTGTTGATATCTCATCTCCTGTCTGGGTATATACGGTACTTAATAGTCCGTAATTGTAGCAAGTTCCTACTAAATTAGTACTTGTTCCTGGTTGTGCAATTAGCTTATTATAACCCTATAGATTTTGTGTAATATAGTCTTTATGGGGATTTTTGGTATTTTTGGATCTTGGATTTTTGTTTAAGAAAGTTTGTATTTTGTGGATATTTTCTATGTAAGCTCTGGTTATATGGTTATAAGTCTTTTTGTTTTGTCCCAAACTTTCTTTATATGTGTTTAGCTGAGCTGGTATGAATAATTCTTTTTGGTTTCTGGATATGAATGGTTTTTCAAATATATTATTCATATTGGTATTAACATATCTGGTTTTGTTTTCTTCTTTTGTTGCAGATGTGCTTCCTGTAGCTGCATGTAACAAATCTTTATGGGTTTTTAGGTGTTTCCCAACGTCACCTTGTAGCTCTGGATTTTTTAAGTCTTCCGATCGACTTGGTTCCGCATTTTTATAGTCATGCTGGTGACTTCTTATTTGTTGTTGCTCTTTGTCTATGTTATCCACTTTTGTACAAAGCATAGTCATTGCATTGAGTATATCTTTTATTGTATTTTCTCTCTCAGTTTGAGTAGCTTTGTCTTGATATGTAATCTGCTATAACATTTTTGTTAGTACTTATCACTTCTATTGTAATTGTAAAATTTAATATATTTAGTACTAGTCTCCGTATCTCTTTGGTGGTTACTGAATCTTGTACCTTTCTTGTTATCCACCATTTTACCTGCGTGCTGTCTGTCCTTACCATAAATTTGTTTTACACAATATATGGTTTGAAAGCTAATAAACATTTATATATTGAATACAATTCTTTTCTATTTATTTCCCATTTTATTTCTGGATTCGTAAATGTTCCTGAATAGTATCTGCAATGATTTTCTACCTTTTCTTTATCATATCTATATTTTAATACTCCTCCGTAGCTTATTTCACTTGCATCTGATTCTACTATGTAGGTAAATTTTTTGTTTTCATCTGGAAAGTATAACTTAGGTAACTTTTTACATAGTAATTTTATTTTTCGTATTTGTTCTTGATCTTTATCATCAAAATGATATTCTACATCTTTTTTTAACTTTTTATGTAATGGTTTTAAATTTTCTGCTAACTTGGGTATGTATTCTCTTACTTGATTTATTAATCCTAGAAACGATTGTAATTTCTTTTTCGTATCTATATTTTCTTCAGAATCTATTATTTTTTGTACTATATGTGTTTGCATTTTTATACCATTTTTATCTATTTGTATTCCTAGAAATTCTATTTGGGTTTTCATTATTTCTGCCTTTTTCTTACTTAGGCTTATCCCTGAGTATGTTATGATGTGTATGAATTTTTTTAATAATTTTATATGTTCATCTTGTGTTCTTGAGTATAATAATATATCATCTATGTATATTATACAATTCTCTAGTTGGTTAAAGTAATTATCCATAAAATGTGTATATCTTCCTGGTGCATTTTTGTATCCAAATGGTAATACGTTCCATTCATAAAATTCTTGTGGTACTATGAAAGCTGTTAGCTTTTTAGATTCTTCTTCTAATTTAAGGTGATAAAATCCTGACTTACAATCAAATTTACTAAAGTAATTATATCCTTGGATTTGTCTTATTTTTAATATTTTATGTGGTATTGGGTAGTTATATATTTTTGTTTTTGCATTTAGATTTCTATAGTCAATAACCATCCTACTTTTTCCTCGTTTTTGTTCACAATGTTTATTTACCATAAATGTTGGACTTGTATGTTTACTATTACTTTCTTGTATATATTTATTTTCTAATAGTTCTTTTATATGCATCTTAAATTTTGTTAGATCATTAAAATTATATTTTAATAGTTTCTGGGTTATTATACTGTTTTCATCAATTAGTTCGATTTTTACTTTTATTTTATGTTTCTCCCATCCTTTTAAAGGATTTTCACTATATAGTAATTCTAGCTTTTCCTGAATCATTTTTAGTTTATCAATAGAAAATATAATTAATTTTATCTTATGATCACTTTCTTTAACATTTTCCAGTTTTTGGGTAATTTTTTCACTTTCTTTTATGCATGGTGTAGTTTTTCTATTTTTATTATATACTCTTTTTGCTCCTACTTTTTGTTTACATGGTGTGGTAAATCACCAGTGTGTTTTCGTTATTACGTGTGGATATAGTTTTTCTAAGAATGGCATTCCTAAAAGTATATCTTTGTTTGTAAATTCGTAACTGTATATTTCTTCTATAGTTAGTATCTTGTCCCATATTTATAATTTTATATTCTTTGCTTTATATGTTATCATACTTCCTTCATTATTAAATCATGTTTACTACTATTGGTGTTTTTAATGTTTCCCATCTTTCTTCTGGTAAATAATTATATTTACACATATTAGCTTATGCTCTTGTATCTATCATTGGGGTATAATATCTATTGTAATATTTTTCTATTATTATTTTTTCAAGTATATATATTTTCATAATATTGTTCTTTTTATTACTACTTTCTTATTTTTATAGTTTATGGTTAACTGTGTATTTTCTAAATTATATGGTTTCATTTCTTCTAACCATTTTATTCCTAGTGTGATGTTATTATCTCCTTGGTAGATTTTGAATTTTATTAACATTAATATTCCTCCAATAATTATTTCTTTTTCTGTTGTTTCTTCAGGATTTAATAATAATTTTGGTAATTCTGGACATATTTGTTCTTTATAGTTTATTTCGTCTTCTGCTACTAACTCTCTTGTTATGTAATTTTCTTCTTGACCAATATTTATTAATATAATGTACTTTCTTTGTTCCATTATTCCAGTTATGTAGTAATGGTGTGGTTTTATTTCTTGTGTTATTTGGTTTTCCATTGATTTCCTTGATGTTTCATAATTATAATCTTTTCCTTTTGTTCGTTTTGATGTACTGATTCTGTCACTTACTATTTCTAAATCTTCGTCTATATCTATTTCTTTGTAACTGTAATCATTGTTATCTATTACTGTAACAATTTGTTCAAAAGGGTTTCCTATTTTTATTCTATCTATCTTATTTTTTGTTGTTATCTTATGCTTTGTTGTTAGTACATATAGGTTTTTACATCTTGCTGTGAATATTTTACTTCCTGGGGCTAATTCTATTCCTGACATCTTCCAATATAATACTAGGGATTTATCTATATTTCTATTGTTTATTGCTACTAAATAATTGGCACTTATTATAAATTTAAATTTTTGGTATATTAGGTTTCCTTTTACCTAACTTATTATTCTTTTTTCTATAGTTTCTATTATCATATCGTCTGCTAGATATATTTCTATGGGTGTATCTATTCCTTCTCTAAAACATGCTTTTATTAGTATCTCTGTTCCTCCTAGGTGTACATATTTTATTGGGTCTTTACCTTTAATTTCTTGTATTTCTTTATTTATTATCCGTATTTTTGCTTTTCCTTTGGTATATTTACAATCTATTATGTGCTCTTTTTGACTTACAACGTAATAATCTTCCTTTTGTCTTTCAAATAAATTCTTTATTATTGGTACCTTAAATATTTTTTCTACGCTTAGGTCTAATTCTTTTTCTTTTATTTGTTCAAAAATGTTAATGTCCAATATAATTTTTTGCTCTGAAGATTCTTCATTTAAGTGTTCTTCTTGGTTTATTATCTGTATATCTTTTTCAGTCATCTGTATAATCATATAAATTATCTTCTTCTGGTAGTTCTTCTTCGTTTAATTCATTCTCAGATAATTCATATATACTATCATCACTTTCTAGTTCGTAATCTATGTATTCTATTTGTATATATTTTTCATTGTCTATTATTACTTCGGATATTTGTTTTTTCTTAGGATTTTTAGGTAATTTACAATTTTTAGCTATGTGTCCTAGTTTTCCGCAATTATAACACGTACATTCAGTTATTTTTTTCTTTGGTTGATATGATCTTTTATTTTTATAATTTCTTATATAGTACCTTCTTCTAGGTCTTTTATATTTATATTTTTTATATCTTCCCTGTTTTATGTATTTCTTATAGTAGTTATCGGTACATCCAAATTGGGGTGCTACCTTATCTTTACAACATGATAAGTTTTTTATTATAGTCCTTTCCATTTTCATTTCTTCTCTGTATTTTTCACATATTTCTGAATACCATTTTTGTAGGAATCTTATTCTTGCTCCTAATGTATCTTGTACTTCTGCTTCATTCCAATGTTTTATTATTTTTGAACTAAAAGGTTCTGGTAGTTTTGTGAAATATAATCTTCTTATTTCTTTTCCTTCTTCTGTATTATATGTTCCTTTGTAATAATATTCTCTAAATACACATGTATATTCATCTATATAACACATGTTACATATTGCTAATTTTAACATTAAATTTCTATTTAACTGTTTTTCTTTATTTTGTTCTTCTGTTTCCGTGGTTGTACTACTGAATTCATTTCTTATAGCTATTTCATACTTATTAAAAATATCAATTGGTGTTGTTGCTAATTCACCATCTATTCTTTTATTACTTTTTAATGTTTTTATACTTTCTTCTGTAAGGTTTTGTAACCATAATTTTAC
>JAJOOS010010240.1:0-26503 GCA_029582725.1 Solanum chiquidenum | reverse complement strand
TAAATTTGTGACTACATGATTGTTGATTGTTTAGGGTCAAATTTGTTAAAATATTATTTCATACAGTGATAATATTATATAAAATAAACATTTTATGTCGATTTTAAATCACCGTAATACAAATTACATAAGTCATTATCAATAGCAAAAAAATTATGATTGTTAATTATAAGCCGTCGTTATATGTGGAAAAAATCGCCAGGATCGTTCTGTTCATTTGTAGTGCAAAAGCCCCCACAAGAATATCGCCACAACAAGAATAATTTTGGGGAGGTTGAAACACATGCTACAAATTGAATTTATAGTGGGGGTCTTTTACAACCTCCACACTTAAACTGCCATAAAAAGAATTATTTTGCGGAGGTTGGCACAAACACCACAAATTGAATTTATAGAGGAGGTCTTTTGCAACCTCCACACTTAAACCGCCATAAAATGAATTATTTTACAGAGGTTAGCACAAACGCCACAAATTGAATGTGTAGTAGGGGTTTGTTATGACCCCTATAAATTAACCGCCACAATTTAGCAGTTTTTTTGTAGTGTTAAGAAAACAATGATTGACATAGTGAGTTTATCATTTTATTTCTATTAATTATGAAGTGAATAACTTAAAAATTTAAGAGTTTCAGGAGAAGGAGGAGTATATATTTGTTATATTTGTTTCATATTTAAAATAAAGTAGTTTAAAGACCAAAAATATGAACTTCTAAAAACTTCTGCGAAATAACTTTAAGAATAATACATTTTTTCTTAAGTCTTTTAGTATTTTTAAATATTTTTTGTTATTCTATTTTATTTATTACATCGAGCAATTATCAACTTCCAGTATAATTATACTATTTTTTACTAAAAATAACAATTAACCTGTCAAAATCATCAAATTTACAAATTACATCACAACTTTATTAATTTATCCAGAATGTGTATGAATTGATAGTTCTTCTTAATTTTGTTTCTTTTTCCAATTTGTTGATTATACTTACCCAAATTAATATCCAAAAGTGTAAGTTGTTGTTAAATTATTTCAAACTAATATTTTAAACAATTTAAATTTGTCTTAGTTAGTACTTTACAATTTAAATTTCAAAAGTTTAAAAAATTATATATTTGCTAAATGTATTCATTTAAAAATTAGAAAGTTATAACAAGTTAATATAGTTCTTTTCTATACTTTTTTAGTTTTAAAAAATAAATAATAGAACATGTGGCTAATGTTTAAGTGTTTTGAACTCTTATTTTTATCCTAATTATAGAACTTATCTTTATGATTGACTTTTATTTAATGATTAAAAATGTGTAATTTTTTTAAAATTATATAATTTAGATCTTTTCCTTAATTTTCGTTGCAAATTGCATTAATCGATAGATCAATGTGGGCTTTAATGCTTACATATTTATTTTAGGGAAAATTACACGGTTATGCAAATTTATACTACTTAATTACTCATCATAGTTATATTGCTATAATTACCACTCACGGCTAACATTAGCTATTAATTATGTGGGCTGACTTCGAGCTGTATAATTAGCCACATTTGTATAATTCGCCACATTTGTATAATTCACGACTAGCAATTCTTCTTTTGATTTGTATTTGTATACGATGATTTATATTTGTATATGACGTTGATTTCCTTTGGTTTTTCAGTTATGTCACCATATACATTCAATCTTTTTGTGTATAACTTTTTAAAGTTTGTATAAACATGTAATTTTTGGATTTTGTATAATATATTTTGTATAACTGTTTGAAATTCATATGTTTATGTTTGTATCAATTTGTTATTTCAAGTTTTATCATATTTGTATAATTTCAAACTTTATATTACTCAATTATACAAAAACATGTGAATTATTGAAACGTTGCATCGAATTATACAAATGAGATGTGTATTATACAAATTATTGCCCTCTCTCGTTCAACTCTCTCCTCCCTCTCCCAATCTCACCTGCCTCTCCCAATCTCGCTCGGCTCTCTCCTCCTTCTCTCAATCTCGCTTGCCATATATACAAATGCATATGTATAATATACCGTTATCTAACCGATATGCACATACAATTCACCTCTCTCCCACTCTCTGCCTCTCTTGCTTGCCTCTCTCCTCCCTTTTCCAATCTCTCTCGCATCTCTCCTCCCTCTCCCAATCTCACTTTTTATATATACAAATACATATGTATTATATGCAATTATCTAACCGATATACATATACAATTCACTTCTCTCCCACTCTCTGCCCTCTCTCGATCTCCTCTATCCTCTCTCCTCTCTACTCCCTATAACATGTAACTATGAATTGTAATTATAAAACTATAACTATGGGTAGTAATTAGACTATTTTTGAGTGGCTATATGCGAAAGTTCCTCTTTATTTTATGGAAAAATTAATTACATAACTACACATCATTTATTATCATATTTTCTTATTTTTCAATAAATATAAAAAATCTCCTTTTTTGCTCTTATCATTCCTTTTTTCTGATACATTAACTTGAAATTTCCTATTTTCCTTCCTTTTTTCACTCCACAAATCTCTCCACAGTTACTTTCACTAATTTATTTTTGACTTTCAAATTGTTTCTCTTTCCAATAAATGATTTGAAGATATTCAATGGTAGTTTTTTTTCAATCACTTCAGTTTTCGATTTCTTTTATTTTTTAATTTTTTTATCTTAAAAAATTACTGAATCTTTTACTCTCGGTTTCTTTATGGAAGAGAGGTGGAAAAACCTTGCTAATGCACATAGTTTATCTTGAAGTGTATTAGAAATGGTTCAAGGAATTTTTAATAACGGTCTTGATACACTTCATTCTATTGGTTCAATCTTTTAGTTTTTTGGGCTTAGATTCAATGTATCTCGCTTATTTTGATTCTTAAATTAGTCTTTTATTAGTGTTATCACTGATTTAATATATCACTGCTATAATAGCTTTTATTTTATGCAATGTATCATGTTCATATTTAAGGTATTGATACATACTCTAATGTTGTTGAATCTTCGAATAGTGTTTATCATGTGCAATATAAATGTACTTGATACATAAACTTTGTGTTATGTATCACACACCAAAAAATTATGTTATTTGAAACAATTACATGTATAATGTTTTATAAAATATAGTATTTCTCAAACAAAATAAGATACATAAATAATAATGTATCATGCACTATTTTTTTAGGAATGATATGTAAATTCTAATTCATACTAAATGTATCCGATACATAACAATTACCAAATAATAATGTATCGATCTCAAACCTATAATCTTATGGGCAACACTTTCTTATTTAATGTATCTAGTAGAATGTAACACCTCAGAATTCTAATACGCTAAATTTGGGCTAAGTGAGAGGACTAGGGCCATGGAAGAGGGCAAGATCCAAGGAAGAGGGCTTGGACAACCCAAACTTCACCATGTACTGCCAACCTTCCCACGACTACCATGATAGATCGTGGTGATGACCACGAGTCGTGGTGAGGTTCGTGAAGGTTGGGGAAGTAGCCATGTAAAGGCTGCCCAAGATAGCCCCTCCACACGAGAGCTTTGACGGCTCGTGGTGGCCACCACAGCCCGTGTTTCCACTCGTGGTTGTGAGGCATGAGCCTCCACAAGGATGTCTAAAATAGGCTCCTCTTCACGAGCAACTTCACGGCTCGTGGTGATGACCACGACTTGTGGAGTTGCCTTAGGATTTTTGGGGTTAAGGGGAAAATTACCTAGCTACTGGTCCAAGGACCATGGAGGGCACCACAACCAGTGGTGAGGACCACGGCCCATGGGACCTCACATGGTCATGAGGCAGACCATTGTAGCTTAGGGGTTAAATGGTCTTTTTTGGTTTTAATTAGACTAAAGCTATCTCATTTTGACTAAGCCTAGGACCCCTATATAATTCATTTTAATTCTAAAACTCACCCATTCAAGTCATTATTCCCGAAACCCAAAAGAAATCCCAAAGTTTTCCTCTCAAATATTTCTCTCTCTAAAGAAGAAGATAGGGTTTGGAGCTAGGTTTCAAGGTCAAGTATCCAATCCTCAAGCATCTGTAGGCTTTGTAATCAAGGTATGATGGATTTTCATCCATTGATTCCTTCCATCCATGGGGTTTCTAATTTTTCCCCAATCGAGAAGATGAAATCCCCAATTTGAGTTAGGGTTTCTTCCAATATTGTGGGTATTGATGAATGTTGATCCAATTGAGTGGATAATGATTGTTCATCATTAAATTGACAGTAAATCATGTTTTTAGGGTGAAATTGCATGTACCCATTCCTAACCCATGTCTAGAAAGATGAAATTGATGTAAATGGGTTCTTATGCCAGGAAAGGGTAAATTGTGGGTTTAGATGTATTAAATCTAGCATTGATGAGATACATCAGAATTGAAGCTTATATGATGAATCATGATTATATTTCTTTGAGATTGAAGCTCATGATATGATTATGATATTGGACTGCTTGAGATTGAGCATAAAGAATTACTATGAGATATAGGGCTTTGAGAGTAAAGCTTATGTTGTCAATTGTTGACTATAGTTGTAATTGTTGTGGAAGGGATAGTTCCCACATGAATTGCTCATGATTATGCATGTGAAAGGTTTTCTCACATTGAATAATTCTAGGTTGAAAGTATTGCTCACATAAAATGAATCTAATGCTAATGAATAAGAAATTGATGAAGCTATAGGCGATTACCAATAACCTCCAATTGAGATGGATATGAGGTGATTCCCCGTATCCTATGAATTAGAATAAAGAGGTGATTATCCTTATTCCTTAAAGATGAACAAGAGGGGAAACTCCATGTTCTTATGATATGATTGGACAAGAGGCGAATACCCATGATCCTTATACAATGACAAGAGGGGAATACCCATGTCACATGTTGCTGGACAAGAGGCGAGTACCCATGATCCATATGTTAAGTTGAACTAGAGGCGAGTACCCATGATCCATGTAAGGACTAGAGGCGACTACCCATGTTCCTTTATAGTAAGGTAAATAAGCGATTCCCCATGTCTATAAAAGATAAGTTAGATTACGATATGATGTATTATAAGCTTGGAGTGTTGCTTGAGTTGCCTTTCATGATGTGCTTGACTAGAGGTGGATGACCCAAGTCTTGATTAAGGATAAGTTGAGGTTACGTCAAGAAGTATTCCTCCTATGCTATGATGATTTATGTGCATGGATTATGCTTATGACTTATGTTGATTATCTCTTATGCTTATGTTGATGTTTATGTTGACTATCATATTTAGTACATGTTTGTACTAACACATACTCTTGCCTACATTTCTTATCCAAATGTAGGATCCGGCGGTGTTGACTCTAATCCACGTTGCTAGGATCTTAGTAGAGCAAGACTTGAAGTTTGGTGAGTCCTCATTGTATTCGAGGATATGACCACCATTTCTCTTTTGATCTTTACCTTTATGTTTTGAACACTATTGTATGGGCTGCATCCCAAGATATTCATGTTTTAGATGGTTTGAGATAAAGTGTAATAGACTTCTGATTTTAATATAAAAACTTTGATGTTGTAGAAAATATTTTATATTTCCGCTCATTTCTATTATCTTGTGTTATGAAAGCTAAGTGGCTTATATGAGGCCTCTCCGGGCCTTGTATGTCATGTTACATCTAGGGGGTTGATATAACGTTCAAGCACACCTCATTCAATTTTAGGTGTCAACGATCATAAATCAGTATAAGATCCAACTAAATGAGTTGGGGTCGAATCCCACAAGGAGTGATACATGTTTAGAATTCAATTAAGAAGTATGAATGCAGTCTAATCAGCCATAGGAATAAACGTTATCGGAAAAAACATTACACAAATTAAAGAGATGACACGAATGTCAAATGGGGGGTTTTGGTTGTAATTATCAACTACAAATAGTCACAAATGATTTGAAATAACAATATGGAGATAGATTCTCGGGATGTGATCGATTATAGGCAAATATAGGCATATGGGTAATTGCAACTACTAGTAAACAACTAAATATCAGTGAGTAGGCTAGACTAAAAAAGAGATAGTTTTCTCTCGAACAACTACCCCGAATCAGGTGATTTCTTTTGAACATCAACAAGCATGACAATGAAGAACAACCCACACCTTATCCATTCATTCTCTCGAGCTAAATGTGTGGGATTGAGTTTAGGATTCCCTCTCTTGAGCTAAACGAAAATCAACCCAATACCCACAAATCATCAATCAATAATATTAGTCCTTAAACCTCTCTCTCTCGAGCAAGCTAAGAACACAAATATAGAATTGAATTTGCGACTAAAATTCTTAAATTAAACCATAATTAATTATTAAAATCACTTTTAAATAGCATTTAAACTAGCAATTAGCAATACCTATAAACTAATTCAGCCCATAATCACATGATCACACCCCGAGAATTGGGGTTTTAGCCAAGCATCATAAAAAGGTAAAAACTATTACCGAATCGATTATCCATCAACTGAGTAAGAGAGAATTAGTCTTTACAATGCTCAATTTGAAGAAAATCTGAAAACCCACTTCTAACTTCTCCAAATCAAAATTTTCAAATCTTCAAAGCTAAGGAAAACTCTAGAGAAAAGTCTTCTAAAACTAAGTTAATTTTTCAGCAAAAGTTCTAATGTCTCCAACTCCCTAAACTAAATGTTCAAAATCTAATTTATAGTCTCCAAAAATAAGCCACGAAAGACAATTCGGTGAAGTAAGTTGGGCTCGCCGAACCACTCGGTGATCCGCCCTTTGACCTCTTTCATCGCCTTTTCGCTTTGGCATTCAGCATCCTCAAGGCCTGTAATTTTGGGCGATCAACCTTGGCTTCGCGGAACTACTCGGTGATCCGTTGATTGCTCTTTTTCATCGCCGAATTGATTCTTTCCTTCAGGGCTTGACACACTGGAACTTTAGGCGGTCAGATAGCCACTCAGAGATTCGCCAAGTGACCTATGCGATCACTAGGCTTGCCTTTCTTCATTCTTTAAGTTTGTTTTGTTCCTTTATGCCTGTTAGTGTCCCTGCTTTGTTCCTCAATCTATGTACTTCAAAATCAAGGATTTAACATCAGTTTATGGCACAAATTAAGCATTTGAGGACACTAAATCTATATAAACAAAGCCTTAATGAGTCCAAATCTCGGACTCATCAACACCCGCAACTCAAAATTTTGCTTGTCTTCAAGTTCAACAGTTCAATAACGATGTCTCAAACAGTGCTACATAAGACCCAATCATGAATGAACACAACAAGACTCAACTTACTTATGCAAGGATCAATTGAGTACTCAAAGATTCAAGTTGTGACTCACCATTATCAAATATGCTCAAGTTCACAATACTTGCTTTAAATGCAAGTTCAAGCTCAACAAAGGTACTCAAATGCCCTCACAACAAAGATGATTCCATATTCACACAATTTCTCAACATGTTATAGTTCCGGAATTATATACAACTCTCACACTCACAAAGATGAACACATGCATGACTTCACCCATAGGTTTGCCCTTATTTTCCAATCAACATTCATTGCAACTCACTCAAGATAAAAAATGTCTTTTCAAGGTTTGTAACGAGGCAGAGTGTAAAGGTATGGTCATTTAGGCTCAGAGGCTTCTACCCTCATGAAATGTGGTCCGCACATCACTTTCTTCCTTTTCATCAACATTTTGATCATTTTCATAATTCACCCCATTATTCACTTTCACATGGACTTCCGGATACCCCATTTCTTTTGCAATTTTCATCACTTATTTCACAACTTTTTCATTTTTTTTATATGGAGGGGTTCCATCTTTTTTTTAAAAAAACCATTGCTCAAAGGGGGATATTTTACACTTCTTGAATTACCGTCTCTTTTCACCACACCCCCAACTTAGGATTTTGGTCTAATTTGGCTATTCAAACGAACTACACTTCATGAGAGTTATGGGTGAGTGGATAAAGAGGGATCACAATTGTTCAAGTTTCTTCCAAGAAAAGGATAAGACTCAAAGGGGTTCAAGCAAGGTTCACACATCTTACAAGGTTGGCCACAAAAAGAGGTATATTGTCAAATTGTTTCACTCTTAGAATTTGTTACCTAAGATCATTTCAAGAGCTTGCATCACTTAGTCAACCAGACCAACGAGTCAAATTCTAGGTGTCATCACACAATGTTCAAGGTAAGGTCATCACACAAGGCATTGGCACCAATATCAAACGAGGCTCCACACTTCTACCTAGTGTGGAATGTTCATCACACGAGACTCATTCGATAACCGGCTAGTCACAATGAGATGCAAAAAGTTCACACATTGTCTATGCAACTTCATTTGGCCTTATCGTAGTGCACATTTATTTCGTTCAATAAAATCACTATTCAAGTCATCGGCATGTCCATAATCGATACTCAAAATTGCACAAGAACAACCACATTCATACACAAAAGAGGTGGCACAAATTTTTCAAAAACAGGTCAAAAACCATTTCCATTCAAAACAAGGAGCCACAAGTTCAAATATCCACAAAATTAAAATTAACACACATATATAGATCAAAACACCCAATCAATATTCACAAATAAAACTGAATCATAAGAGGTAGGTATGGTAATACCTCACCCACAAAAGAAAAGCAGTTGTCCTCAAATGCAACTAAAATAATCCAAAGTCAATAAAATCAATAGAGAGGGAGGTAAAGAAGGATATTGTCTACTCAGTCGCTCTGTCTGTCGGGGTATCAATGCTCGATGACACATCAGCTGTAAGCGCACTCGACCCGGCCATAGTGGTATCACTCAAGGAGGTCTGTAGTGTAGTCTCGAACATATCACTCTCCAAGTTGGCTAAATCATCATACAAAGTTGTATCTCGCTCCCTAAGCCCTCCTCATCGATCTCGGCCTCTGACTCAGCAGCAACAACATCATCCATAGGCTCATCTCCGGTGGTAGCCAAAGGCATATCAGTACTATCCGGAACACCCGGGGCCTCAGATGACTAAAATAGTGAAGTGAAGTCTGTGGACTTCAGATAGTCCACATCCTTCCTCGAATAAGAAACCTCAGTTTTCAAAGTCGTAACCTCGGAAGTAACCCTGTGTCCTCTCTGACAAGTCTCTACTCTCCCCCTGAGAGCATCAATCGATGTCCGTAGGGGTGTAAAAGCAACTAAAATGGCTCGCTCAATCATCCAGGACACCTCGGTCTCTATGCGCCAAATGTCGGTGGAGGATGTGGGTGTAACCTCAAAATAACTCTTCTTATCACGAAGGACTCCAGCCCGCCGACATAACTTTGTAATAAGCACTGGAAATAGCAGGGACGTCTGGCGTTGTTTGACCTTCATGGCCATCTCCTACTCTATAATCAGTCCCAAATTGAGCCGTTTCTTAGCAATGATGGATTCGAGACAGGCCTTCTTGGGTGGCGGAGGATGGACTAATTTTGTAAAGGCATGATAGAACTACTGATGAACCCGAACCAATATTGGGCTGCTATATTCAAGTCCTTTTCAATAGGGGCTCTGACCTCAATCCACCTTGGGGTAGTGTTAGAAATGAGGGAAGCAAACCAATCTTTTAGGTCATCCAGAGTTTGTGATGCAGTCATGCCCTCGTACTCATGGTCATATCTTGTAGCTCTATCAAGTGGAACATTTATATGATCACTGTTGCATCCCACTGTCATCCCCCGAACTACCACATACTCTATCGGTCTGAAGGCACTGGCTTCTTCTTTCCCTGGGGTACTAAGTCACTGTATGCAGTGTAGAACTCTCAGACCCAGGTGGGAATGTAAGGTCCACTGGGCCTTGTGAATATGTCAAAACTATGGTACCATAGTGTGTCCCACACCAGAGGATACTTGTCAACCACACCATCCGTGGACAATCTCTTTGCTTCAAGAATGGTCCTCAGTCCCCTCAACCTTTAGCTTATTGAGTAGCCGGGGAGGAGGACCCTGGACTTGTGGTGCTGGAACCACCGTCTGTGCCAGAACTAGCACTATATCAGTAGCAGAAGGGGTAGACTCGGGATCCTAGACGGATATTGTCAAGCTCTGGCACGAATCTCAGCTCATCGGGTTTGAAGTGGTTGGTCATCCTTAGGCTCGGAGAATGAGGCTTGAGAATTAACAGAATCCCCATCACTGCCGGAGTTATGCTCTTGTCTCTCAGCGACGGGCACTTTGCCCTTACCCTTGCCTCCCTTCGGAGTGGCTTTATTTCCCTTTTTAGAAGAAGCAACTGCTCATTTATTGATTACAATGCCCAATGCTCATTTGCGGGGCGGCATTCCACTCTCGTCCCAATTGGTCCTAGCCATATCTGCAAAACAGATCGGGAAGAGTTAGAAATAATTCAAGAAAAAATTCAGAATACATGTTGCAGAAAGACTCGCTGAACCAATCGGTGAGTCGCCAAGTCACTTTGGCGAGCCAAATCGGGCTCGCTCAAAGGATTGGCCTCAAAAATTTCCAAAAAAATGGAAGGTCAATGATGTGCAGGGCCCTTCAGCGAATCGTCGACATCACTCGGCGAGCTCAGACTAGCCCGTCAAAATTAGCAGTGCATTTTAGGGATTAGGGGGCTCAGAAAGGGCAATCAAGGGACCTTTTGGCGAGTCACCGAGTGAACTTGTCTAGCTCAGTCTTCTCACCAAAATTTACAGACTCTAACTCAGCGAAATCACGAAATTAAAAATGATCAAGGGGGATGTTGGCGAACCGCTGAACGGTTCAACGAGCTCGACCCAGCTCGCCAAACTGCCAACGTGCCAAATTTCAACCCAGTTTCCCAAATTCAAGCCCGCAACCCCCGAAATCAAAATCAAACTACACATTTATGCAATTAGGATCAAACCCAATCGACCCATGCCTCTGGGGTACTCAAACTTCCCCCGATTTGGAAAATTGGTCAGTTGACGACTTTTGCCCTAAAAAATGACATCAAATGTTCCATCACTGGGAAAAGTACGTTATTTAGACAATTGGGGGTTACTAAGACTTCACCCAACTAGACCCAACATAAAGTAAACACAACACAACAATTTATGATCAATTTTAACGCACAAAACTCAGTAAATCAACATTTAGCAAATAGGCACAATTTCAAAACATAAAATAGGCACAACAACACATCAATTACAATTCAACACAGGCCGAGCACACAACAACTTAATTTTACCAATCACATTTGAGTTCAACCACTAATCAAGAATTCGGGGTTCGAAAAACCAACCTGGAAGCTGAAAGGAAAAATTGAGATGCAAGGCGGCAATGTAATCCAAATCCGACCACGAGATCAAGAACAAAAAATGATAATCATGGGACAATAACGAAAATATAGATGCGGGTGTGAGGGTACGAGGTTAAAAGTAGGAGAATGAGAAAGATTTTGAAAATTTAAATTGTTTGTCCTTTTAAAACCTTTCAGTTCTCAGCCTTTTCGACGGTATTAGTCGACCACACCAAACTACTCGGCGATGCGCCGAGTGATGACTTACCTCGCAGAGTTTTACAAGACCTCAAGTTAATTGGGGGTCCAAACAACGGACAGAATTGGGCTAGCCAACCTGTTTGGCGAGTCGCTGAATCAGCCATTGGCCCGCCGAGTTTTACAGACTTCCATTTCAGATTTTTATGGGTCTAACGGCGGTCCAAGTCAGGCTCTCCGACCTCATCGCTGACTAGACTCTTGGGTCACCAACCTGCACACTTTCAAACACATTCCACTTTTCAACCTGCACAATCAACACTCGTTATTCAAAAACAAACACAAAGCATTAAAAACTTGGGTTGCCTCCCAAGAAGTACCTTAGTTAACGTCATGGCATGACATAATTACCCATTCAAGGTTCATTCTTCGGGTTCGCCATAGTATCACTAGGGAACCCCCCTTGTTGTCTTAGGTTAAGATGCGAAGAAATTTGACCCATTTGGGTCTCCAACTGCTTGGTAGAGACGGAATGAAAGGTCACTGTATAATTTAGAATTGAGACATTCTTTTTTATCTCTTTCAACACTCTATCATATCCTTCGACTTTGTTGAGAATACGTGAGAGTATATTTTCTATTTGGCCGCCCTCATAATCTTTGGGCTTTTGACGCTCATAAGGAGGATCGTACCTATCCTTCTTCTCCCCTCTATTCCATCCTTGGTTACCACCTAGCCTTGAGTAATTTGCACGATGACTTCCTTCTTAATTTTCTAGGAAGTTTACTTCATTTTTGTACAACACTTAAAATTTTTGGATATTTTTGGCCAAGATATCTAGTTGGGTCATTATTTTGGTTAAATGTTTGTCCGCCTCTTGATTGTTGTTGATTTTGGTCATGCGACCGAGGATTTGGGATGTTATTGCATAGGGTTGTTGCATTATACCACCCGGAGAGAGTTAGTCAGCCACTCCTCTGTTCACAAAATCAAGACCTCTATAGAAACATTCTAGCATCACTTTATCTGGGATTCCATGAGTCGGTCACTGCATCAATAACTTCTCAAACCTCAGCCATGTCTCATGGATTGGCTCACCTTCCAAGCACTTGAAATCGTGGATATTATCTTGAAGAGTCATCATCTTTGAAGGAGGGAAAAATCTCACTTGGAATACTGTTACAAGCTCCATCCAAGAAGTGATGGAATCTCTTGGAAACTCTGCCAACCATTTACTTGCTTCTCCCATCACATAAAATGAGAACAACCTCAGTCGGACCAATTCTTGAGATATGTTCTTAAAGGAGAACAGTCCACAAACATCAACAAAATTCCTTGAATACTCATACGGATCCTCATGAGACAGGCCTTCGAACAAACCCTTAAGTTGGAGGAACTGAAGCATAGTGCTTGTGATGTAGAAAACAACATTTCCTTTAGCTGGAGGCAAACGAATTACCCAAACACTACCCATTTGAGCTGGGTCATTGTTGAGGTTTTCGACATCATCTTGGTGGCCCATTTGGCTACCATTGCTTTCTTTGATGCTTATTTCCTCCTCTGTTTTAACAAGCAACACAAAAACAAAAAAATAAAAGTAAGTAGATTCAACTATAGCTAAAAAGAACAAAATTCAACTTCACCAAAAGAATTTCAAACAACACCAATCCCTGACAGTGACCTCATTTTGATTTAACGTTTAAAGCACAGCGCATCAAATTCTAGGTGTCAACAATCGTAAATCAGTATAAAACACAACTAAATGAGTTGGGGTCGAATCCCACAGGGAGCGGTACGTGTTTAGAATTCAATTAAGAAGTATGAATGCGGTCTAATCAGTCATAGGAATAAACATTATTGAAAAAGACATTACACAAATTAAAGGGATGACACGAATGTCAGATGGAGGGTTTTGGTTGTAATTATCAACTACAAACAGTCATAGATAATTTGAAATAATAATAGGGAGATAGATTCTCGGGATGTGATCGATTATAGGCATATGGGTAATTGCAACAACTAGTAAATATCTAAATATCAGTGAGTAGGCTAGATTATAAGGGAGATAGTTTTCTCTCGAACACTACCCAAAATTAGGTGATTTCTTTCGAACATCAACAAGCATGACAATGAAGAACAACCCATACCTTAATCCATTCACTCTCTCGAGCTAAATATGTGGGATTTGGTTTAGGATTCCCTCTCTAGAGCTAAACCCAAATCAACCCAATATACCCACAAATCATCAATCAATAATCTTATTTCTAAAACCTCTTTCTCTCGCAAGCCAAGAACACAAATATAGAACTGCATTTGCAACTATAATTCTTAAATTAAACCAAATGATTAAACTTACTTTTAAATAGAATTTAAACGAAAGTTGATGGTACTGCCAAATTAAAGCCAATGTTTAAAGCAGCTCCTGCTTTTATAACTTGGCAAATTTGGAAAAGGAGGAATGTGATGAAACATGGTGGAAATATGTCAATAACCTTAATGATTTTGGAGATACATAAAAATATCTACTTATTTACAAAGAGTAGATATCCATGGTTAAAGAATGTCCCTCAAAGTTGGCCTTTAATTGTCAAATATCTTGAAGGATATGCCCCATTGCCAAAATCTTTGGTTGTGAGATGGAGCCACCCCCATAGGAGTATATAAATGTAATACTGATGCTTCCTATGAGTTTGAATCAGAAGTTGGGTGTATAGCTTTTTGTAGTAGAGATATGCAAGGAGATTTGAAATATGTAGAAGCTAGAAGAATTGGTACTACATCTATTTTGGAGGTAGAGGTCATAGCAATTAAGGAAGGAATTCAGTACTGCAGTCAAGAAAATTACCTTCCCTTGATCATTGAGACAGATTCACCGGTGGCTCAGAAAGTGATACATGGAGTATGGGAGGTCCCATGGCAGATAGTTTGGGACATTAGACACATTCAGATAATGATAAGGAGACACGGGGTAGAGGTGGTTCATGTCCTCAGAGAAGGGAACAGCCTCGCTGATGCTTTAACTAAATCGTTTACTCATTTTGTAGGTACAGAGAGACAACAATATCAAAATAAGCAGGAATTACCACAGCAGGCCAAAGCAATTTTGAAACAAGACAAAGAAAATACCCCCAATTTAAGAATTCAGAAAGTTTGAAACAAACATTATAATGGTGTTTAATCAAAGCACGACATCAACAACAGGTTAAAAGCATATTAGGAGTGATCTAAGCTACGAAGGTGAAAAATTACCTTTATCTCCTAACAAATGTTTTGTGATACAAGGTCGGAGATTAGTCGACTTAAACAGTGGTATTAATTCTGTCGGGGTTCAACCTGTTGAAGAGAATAATCAATGATTGCGTAACAAAACATGTATCAAAGCTGAGTAATCGATTTGCAACGGTAAAAGCTTATCTCAATAGATCTTGTCTTCAAACCTCCATGGCGACTGTCGCTTTTCCCCAAATACTTGTACATATGCTTGTGTCTTTCTCAGATCGACAAAACCCAGGTAGAAGAAGTCTTCAAAGGTACTTGAATCATTACATTAGTGAAACTTGTTGATGTGGAAGTGATTGCAACCCATACCTGGATAGATATCGAACAAAGCTCATATCAAGATGAAGTAAGTATTTGGAAGGAACTTTGGAATATCCTCACGCGACCGTCTTACCGGAAGAAGCTAGAGAGTTTCAGACCTTTGAGTTTGTTTCTTATTTGGTACTGCCTTTCTTTTTGTGTTTGTTTATTTTCTCTATTTTGTTTTGGTCAATCGGGACACTTTGAACACTATTTGGTACATTTTTTATGTTTATAATAATATTGTGGACTTGGTCCACATTTAAACCCACAAACAAAACTAGCAATTATCAATACCCATAAACTAATTCAGCCCATAATCACATGATTACACCCCAAGAATTGGAGTTTTAGCCAAGAATCATAAAAAGATAAAAACTATTACCGAATCAATTATCCAGCAACTAGGTAAGAGAGATTTAGTCTTTACAATGCTCAATTTGAAGAAAATTTGAAAATCGACTTCCAACATCTCCAAATCAATTTTTTCAAATCTTCAAAGCTAAGGAAAACTCTAGAGAAAAGTTTTCTAAAACTAAGTTAATTTTTCAGCATAAGTTATAATGTCTCCAACTCCCTAAACTAAAATTTCAAAATCTAATTTATAGTCACCAAAAATAAGCTACGAAAGCCCATTCGGTGAAGTAAGTTGGGCTCGCTGAACCACTCGGCGAGCCACCCTTTGACCTCTTCCATCACCTTTTTGCCTTGGCATCAGCATCCTCAATGCCTGTAATTTTGGGTGATCAACCTTGGCTTCGCGAAACTACTCGATGATCCGTTGATTGCCCTTTTTCGTCGCCGACTTGGTTCTTTTCTTCAAGGCTTGTCACACTCAAACTATAGACGGTCAGATAGCCACTCAGCGATTCGCCAAGTGACCTTGGCGATTACCAGACTTGCCTTTCTTCATTCTTTCAGTTTGTTTTGTTCCTTTTTTCCTGTTAGTGTCCTTGCTTTGTTACGCAATCTATATACCTGGAAATCAAGGATTTAACAACAGTTTATGGCACAAATTAAGCATTTCAGGACACTAAATCTAATAAATAAAGCCCTAAATGATTCCAAATCTTAGACTCATCAGGGGTACCCCTGGGTCGTGAAAAACTTGGTAATTAGAGAACAAGGTTTAGAATGGTTCAAGGATGTCTCAAAACTACGTCTAGTAGATTTATGTTCATAAGCGTGAAGCGCGCCATATTTTATGAATTAAAAGCTATTACATGCTTAGTAAACTTCACTTCTTACTTTCTCTAAGTCGTGCTATAGAGTTTAACTCTATAAGGTACTTCTCATAATCCTTACCTGATGGTCTACATGATATGACTACTAGAAGGGCTTTTGCAAGAAGGACCGAGGGAGAAAAGATTAACAATTGAGCTCCTTCTCAAGCTCATCAAGCTTCGGTTGACCCTTTCACCGACCTAGTGACCAATGCGGAGTCTAGAATGACTTTTCAAGTGTTGGCTCAAGCCGTGACGGCCCAAGCCAATAGGGAGGTGGTGAACCCCGTGAACCCAAATATGGGTACGGCGGCATCAAGAGTGAGGGACTTCACAAGGATGAATCCTCTAGAATTTCATGAATCTAAAATTGAGGAAGATCCTAAAAAGTTCATTGATGAGATCTATAAGGTGTTGGCTATCATGGTAGTGACTCCGGTAGAGAAGGCGAAATTGGTCGCTTATCAACTCAAGGGGGTTGCTCAAATTTGGTTCAACTAATGGAAAGAGGCAAGACCGGTAAATGTGGGTCCCTTGGAATGGGAGAGGCTTAAGTCTTCTTTTCTTGATAAGTTCTTTCCCCTTGAGATGAGGGAGGCTAAAGTGCTCGAGTTCATTAATCTTTGACAAGGACATATGAGTGTAAAATAATATACTTTGAAATTCACTCAATTGTCCAAGTATGCTCCTTCTATTATTGCCGACTCTAGGGTAATGATGAGCAAGTTCGTATCGGGTGTGTGAGGACCAAGGGTATCAAAGAGTGTTGTACGACTATGTTTGTCTATGACATAGATATTTCTCGTCTAATGGTCCATGCCCCAAAAAATTGAATAGGAAAAGCTCAAAGAAAGGTCTAGGGAAATAAAGAGGGCAAGAACAGATGATAGTAACTACTCACACTCTAGGTCCGATGGACGTGGTCATTCAAGGTTCCGATAAACATTTTCTGTGAAAGGTTCTTCTAAGGCTCCTCTAGTCCAACAATGAGAGGGTGTCTAACCCTAAACCTCAAGGATGTGGTAATGGGCTTTCTATGCCTAATTATACTAAGTGTGGAAGAAAACATGAGGGTAAATGTCTAGTGGGTTCCAATGCTTGCTTTGGTTGTGGTAAGACGAATTACAAGATACGATATTTTCATTTGGTTTCTAAGAATGAGGGAGATAATCTTCGTAGAGTTCAACCTTATCCTTCATCCGGTCCAAGTGGTCGGGTGCTAGTGCTCCAAAGCAAAATATGTTTTATGCTCATCAGACTAGAGGTGATCAAGAGAAGTATCTCGATGGGGTTACCGGTACGTTGAAAGTTTTCCAACTAGATGTATATGCTTTAATTGATCCCGGTGCTACTTTATCTTTTGTGACACTATATATGGCTATGAGATTTTATGTGCTTCTCAAAGTGTTGCTAGAACCTTTTATTGTCTCTATTCTTATTGGTGATACTGTGTTGGCTGAGAGGGTTTATAGAAAATGTCCCGTATCTGTATACCATAGAGTTACTCTTGTTGATTTGGTAGAGCTTGATATGCTAGATTTTGATGTCATCCTTGGGATAAATTAGTTGCACTCTTGTTATGCTTCTATTGATTGTAGAACTCAGATAGTCAAGTTTCAGTTCCCGAATGAGCATGTCCTAGAGTGGAAGGGGGGAATTCACGTCTGTTCATTTCTCATCTTAAAGATAGAAATATTATTTCTAAGGGTTGTTTGTACCATTTGGTTTGGGTGAGGGATATGGATTCTGAAACCCCTAGTCTTGAGTCGGTCCCCATTGTTAATAAGTATCCGAAAGTGTTCCCCAATGATTTACCCGATATTTCTCCTGAAAGGGAAATAGACTTTGGTATTGACCTTCTTCTAGATACGCAACCTATTTCTATTCCTATTTATAGAATGGCTCTGATAGAACTTAAAGAGTTGAAAGAGGACTTATTGGATAAAGGTTCATCCGACCGAGTATCTCTCCATGGGGTGCTTCGGTATTGTTTGTTAAGAAGAAGGATGGTTCACTCCAAATATGTATTGATTATCAATAGTTCAATAAGGTGACCATTAAGAATACATATCCTCTTCCAAGGATAGATGATTTGTTTGATCAACTCCAAGGTGCAAATTATTTCTCTAAAATTGAACTTAGGTTGGGTTATCACCAGTTGAGGGTGAAGAATGATGATATTTCGAAAACGTTTTTAAGAACCCGGTATGGTCATTATGAGTTTTTAGTGATGTTGTTTGGCTTGACTAATGCTCTGGCGGTATTCATGAACTTGATGAATAGAGTGATTAGACAATACCTTGACATGTTTGTGATTGTGTTCATTGACGATATTTTGATCTACTCAAGGAGTGAGAATGAGCATACTGATCATTTGAGGCTTGTGTTGCAAATCCTTAAGGAACAACAATACTTTGAAAAGTTTAGCAAGTGTGAGTTTTGGCTAAGGTCCATAGCATTCCTTGGTCATATTGTGTCGAGTAGGGGTATTGAGGTAGATCCTAAGAAGATGGATGCGTTCAAGAGTTGGCCTAGACCTCTATCACCCTCGGACATTAGACGTTTCTTGGGTTTGACCGGGTATTACCGACGATTTGTTGAGGGATTTTCTTCTATTGCCTCTCCATTGACGGCTTTGACTCAAAAGAAGGCTATGTTTGTATGGTCAGAATTATGTGAGAAAATTTTCCAAAAGTTGAAAGATAGACTTACCTCCGCTTTGGTTTTGACCTTACCAGAAGAGACAGATGAGTTTGTGGTATATTGTGATGCCTCGAGAATTAGGTTGGATGTGTGCTTATGCATAATGGAAAGGTTATTGCTTATGCTTCAAGGTAACTTAAGGTTCATGAGAATAATTATCCGACCAACGATCCTAAATTAGCGGCAGTGGTTTTGTGTCCATGTAGACGTGTTCACCGACTACAAAAGCTTACAATATGTGTTTAATCAGAAAGATTTGAATCTTCGCCAAAAAAAGTGGCTTGAGTTACTGAAAGACTATGATATGAGTGTTCTCTATCACCCAGGTAAGGAAAATGTGGTAGCGGATGCTCTTAGTAGGTTGTCTATATATAGTGTTGCTCAGAGTGATGACAATAAGAGAGAATTGGTACGAGAGGTACATAGATTGGCCCGTTTGGGTGTACTTCTAGTGGATTTCACTAAGGGTGGTGTTATGGTTTATAATGGTTCTGAATCATCTTTTGTGAGTGATATGAAAACTAAGCAATGTCTTGGTCCGACGTTGGTAGAATTGAAAGAAGTGGTGCTCAAGAAGTCTGTTGAGGCTTTTTCCCAATGGGGAGATGGAGTACTTAGATACCAAGGTCGATTATGTGTTCCAAATGTTGATGACTTAAGGGAACAAATTTTGGCAGAAGTCCATAGTTCTCGGTATTCCATTTATTCGGGAGCCACCAAGATGTACCGTGACTTGCGGGAGGTCTATTGGTGGAATGGGATGAAATAAGATATTGCGGGATTTGTGGCTAAGTGTCTGAATTGCCAACAAGTGAAAGTTGAGCATCAGAAACCAAGAGGTTTATCCCAAGACATTAGCATTCCTACTTGGAAGTGGGAAGACTTGAAATATGGACTTTATAGTAGGGTTGCCACGTTCTCAGCGCCAATATGATTCGATTTGGTCATAGTAGACCGAATGACGAAATCGTCCCATTTCATTCCCGTCAAGGTTTCTTAGTCCGTGGAAGACTATGCTAAGTTATATTTGAGGGATATGGTAAGGTTTCATGGTGTGTCGTTGTCCATTATCTCCGATATAGGTACTCAGTTTACTTCTCAGTTTTAGAAGTTATACCAAAAAGGTCTTGGCACGAAATTGAAGCTTAGCACGTCTTTCACCCACAAACCGATGGGCAAGCGGAGCGAACGATCCAAACTTTAGATGATATGTTGAGAGCATGTGTCATCAATTTCAAGGGAAGTTGGGATGATCACTTGCCATTGATAGAGTTCGCTTATAATAACATCTACCATTCTAGTATTGGTATGGCCCTCTTTGAAGCTCTTTATGGTAGGAGGTGTAAATCTTCTATAAAGTGGTTTGAAGTGTGTGAAGTTACCTTGATCGGACCCGAGTTAGTTCATGAGGTTATGGAGAAGGTATGGCTTGTTAGAGAGAGGTTGAGAATAGCCCAAAGCCGACAAAAGTCCAATGCCAATGTTAGAAAAAGAGATCTTGAGTTTGAGGTTAGTGATTGGGTCTACTTGAGAATATCACCCATGAAGGGTGTCATGAGATCTCTTATAGGGTGGTTTGAAGTGGGTGAAGTTTCCTTGATAGGACCCGGGTTAGTTCATGATGTTATGGAGAAAGTCTGACTAATTAGAGAGATGTTGAGAACAGCCCAAAGCCGACAAAAGTCCTATGCCGATGTTAGAAAAAGATATTTTGAGTTTGAGGTTAGTGATTGGGTCTACTTGTAAATCTCGCCCATGAATGGTGTGATGAGATTTGGGAAGAAAGGGAAACTTAGTCCCTAATACATAGGCCCGTATCAAATTTGAGACGTGTTGGTAAGGTTGCTTATGAACTCGATTTGCCGAATGATTTGGCAACGGTGCATCCGGTGTTCCATTTCTTTATGCTTAAGAAGTGTGTCGGAGACCCGACATCCATAGTTACCCTATAAGGCTTGGGGGTTGACAAACGTCTCTCTTATGAAGAGGTACCCGTTGAAATCCTAGACCGGCAAGTTGAAAATTAAGAAAGAAGGAAGTTGCATCCGTGAAGGTTTTATGGAGGAATCACTTAATTGAGGGTACTACTTGGGAGGCCGATGCCAATATGAAGTACTGATATCCCCATCTTTTTCCTCCTACTCTAGCTTGGGGTAATGAGTCTCCTCATAATTTACTCCTTGTTTGAAGTCATGTGTGTTTAGATGTTCCCATGATTTCCTTATGTTATGCATGTTCATGAAAATCTGTGTTTTGAAAGAAAATGAGTTTATATAATTGATTTTCCTCATGTTGTAGTGCATTGAGTATGAGTTACCTATTGACTCCATGAGATGAATTGATGAACATGTTAGCTATGCTTTATTAGAACGAATTGCATATGAGCTCCATGATATTGTGTTGAGCATGCTTTTAGCTTGGAGAAGGTAGTTCCTCTTTGAACTTGAGAAATGTTAAAATTTCATGCATAATGGGTTGTTAGATGTAGCTCCTACTTCTTTGTATTGCATTGAATATGTATAGCTTGGAGATGAAGTTCCTCATTGGTTGTGTGCATTTAAATGAGTTGCATGCATGATGGACTGCTAATGTTGAGTCTTTACTTTCGTAAAGTGCCTAAAAATGTCATTTGAGGACGAATGTTCCCAAGGGAGAGATAATGTAAAACCTCGAAATTTTAATAGGCTAAATTAGGGCTAAGTGAGAGGATTAGGACCAAGGAAGAGGGATTGGACAACCCAAACTTCACCATGTACTGCCCACCTTCCCACGACCACCATGATGGCTCGTGGTGAGGTTCGTAAAGGCTGGGGAAGTATCCATGTCAAGGCTGCCCAAAATAGACCCTCCACACGAGAGCCTTGACGGCTCATGGTGGCAACCACGAGCCATGGTGCCACTCGTGGTGGTGAGGCACTAGCCTCCTCAAGGCTGCCCAAAATAGGCTCCTCTTCATGAGCCACTTCACGACTCTTGGTGATGACCACGACTTGTGGAGTTACCTTAGGATTTTTGAGGTTAGGGGGGAAATCACCTAGCTACTGATCCAAGGACCACGGAGGGCACCACGATCACTGTGAGGACCACGGCCCGTGGGACCTCACATGGTCATGAGGCAGACCACTGTAACTTAGAGGTTAAGTGGTCTTTTCCGGTTTTAATTAGACTAAAGCTATGTCGTTTTGCCTAAGCCTAGGACCCATATATAAGTCATTTTAACTCTAAACTCACCTATTCAAGTCATTATTCCCAAAACCCAAAAGAAATCCCGAAGTCTTCCTCTGTAATATTTCTCTCTCTAGATCTTAAAGAAGAAGATAGAGTTTGGAGCTAGATCAAGGTCAAGTCTCCAATCCTCAAGCATTTTTGGGCTTTGTAATCAAGGTATGATGCCCTTCCATCCATGGAGTTCCTAAGTTTTCCTCAATTGAGAAGATGAAATCCCTAATTTGAGTTAGGGTTTCTTCCAATATTGTGGGTACTGATGAATGTTGATCCAATTGAGTGGATAATGATTAGAGATAGAAAGTAATTTACACTACAAAAAAAATACGGAGTAATAGCAGCGGTTGTTAGGGGTGAATTGCGGCGGTTTTAACCACTGCTACACTCATCACTTGCGGTTTAGAGAAACGTCGTGATTTCTCCTGTCACAAACATGTTGTGGCGGTTTTTGGAAAACCACTGTAATTATAATAAGTATAAACTGGCGGTTCAGAATTCTATATTACGGCGGTTTAGTACCTCCAGAATAGTATATGTGACGTGGTGAACATTGTCCTGGACGGCTGTTTTAAACCGCCATAATGTGGATTTAATGCAATCAATTATTGTTCCTTTTTATGTTCTTAATTTATTCCATTTCTACACTTTGTTTAATGCTCAAAGTGTATTTATTTTTTCTACATTAGTATTAACACAAACATATAAGAAAGATTAGTGAAACAAGTCATTCACCATTTATGGAAAACATAAGTATTTCAAAGTTACATAATAAAATTCTTAAAATATTAAGGAGTAATGTTTTACATCCATTTGAAGAAAATTAACCATATCATATTCTAAAAGTATCATTCTAAAAGTAATATACGATGAGGACTCGCATGATCTATATTGGTAAGATTCATCAGGTGATCTTTTTGGCTCTCAGGTGAATGAATGCCACCTGCAGTATCATGAAACCAATATTTAATTTTGAGAGAGCCAATAATAGAGGAGTTAGAATGTCATGAAAGATATATATGTATGTCTGAGCAACAACCAAAATTTGGGCACTGTCCGTTAAGATTACCTTACCTTGTCCATATTGGGGACAAGCTCTTGCAGCTTCCTCACTCTTCCACTTATTTGTGTTATTCTTACCTAAGTTAAGTAACAATTGAATCAATACTTGATTAACCTATCTTTCAGGGATAAAAATAAGAACTTGATTTAACTTACCTGTGATGTGATCTGAGATTAAATTCAATAGAACTAGATTCATTTCTAGTGTGAGTTGTGTACCCATTCGGCGATGCTACGAGGATAAGTGCCACAACTTCCCATAATTCCCTATGCCTCTCAATGCATCATGTTTTGTCAATTGTTGAAAAAGTTTTAGTAACAAACTCAAAATCTTAATGTCGGATCAAAATAATGGAAATGATCACAAACTTAAAATAGATATTACTAATGCTAGGACTCATTAACCATTCTAGGGCATTTGAGGTAGTACTAGTGATATTTCCTCTACTTTATTCTCTTATTTGCTAATGTAAAATGTTTAGGCCAGGATGAGTGAGTTGTACCCTTGTCCTTATTTTTGTTTTTGTTTTAGTAGGGGTAGTGGCTTTAGCTATTAAACTTTTTGATATGGAAGTTTATACAACAGTTACAACAACTTCCATATGCCAAACACATTAATTACTCATGAACACAGAGTGTTATATATATCTGGTTTGAGACATTCAAGTTCTAGGTATTTCAACACATGCAGTAATGATAAAAAGGACTCAGCCAAACAAAAAAAAGTAAGAGCAATACCTATCCAAATATACAACTATTGCAACACATGTAGTAATGATAAGAATGATTATGCCAAACAAAGTAAGAGCAATATCTATCCAATAAAAATACAACTGCGTACACAATGAATCTAAATAAATATCATGACAGAGAATACTAAAGTAAATTCACTAATGCTAACTAGATATGTTAGAAATTTTACCTTAGTAGCATAGTGGTTTTCATCAGTATAATTTCCAGATGAAGACCTTCTGCGGTGGTGGAGGCAAAGCTCTTGGTCGGGCACCAGGTACTGCTCTCGACTATCCTTAAAAGCAATCACATAACAGATCATGTGACTCTTGGGAACATCTTACACAGTGAATCAAATCCCCAACTTATTCAGCTACGATCACAATGAAGTTTTTCAAATGTCATTTCAACTTGATGTCGGTTTCTAGAGTTATCAAGAGAAAAATGCATTTACAAGGCAAGCACATATCAAAATGCTCAAAAAGCAGATAAGAGTGTAACTGCACAAGGTGGATATCAAAGGCATTCTCAGATCCCCTGCTATGTCCATCATCTCTTATACATAAGTACATCTTTTGATGTTTCCACATTCACATTCAACACATATCTGCACGCACACGCACCTAAATTCAGTAACAAAAACTTCAAAACTTAAGCTTTTGAGGCAAAAAAGGGATCAATTACTCAATTAACCAGTACAACTAGCATAAAATCGAAAAATGAGGAAAGATGGGGTTTACGAAGTTAACCGAACAGGTGGGTGATTAAATTGAAGCCAAAGTTGATCTTCAAAGCCAGGGAGTGTGACCTCTTCGAGATTCAAATCCTGGAGTCTACTAAGCATTTGTTTAAACATTTTCACCTTCTGTCTCTGTAGCTGACTTTGCTTCGGCGACAACTCTAACCCCTGCTTCCACAACTCTCTTTGTTGTCCATCCAGTGGCGGATCCAGGATTTAGAGTCCGTGGGTGCCAAATAAAAGAAAAGTCAAAGGAGTAATAATGTAATTAATTTAATTTAAGTCAATAACAATTATAAAAATAAAATAAAATAATGTGCCAACTATTTTTTCTTAAAAAAACGTGCTTGGAGCCTCTTTTTTTTCCTTAAAAATCATCTGCTGCAAATTTCTCAAAAAAATAGGTACAAATGAGATTCAAACCCGCAACGTCAACCTTCTAAAGTTGCCCTCCTACCGTGGCACCACAAGCCAATTTTATTCTCTGGGTGGCACGCTTTATATTATATAAATATTATATATATATATACCTATGTATATATAGAGTTTCCGTCGAAGTTCGGGGGTGGCGTGGCACTCCCACACCACTTCATAGATCCGCCCCTGTGTCCATCGCCATTCACAAGGAAAAAGAAATACACAACTTAGAAAATCTCCTCTTCTGCAATGGATTACAGAAGAAATTAGCTTCCATAATTTAGAGAAATTTTAATGATTGAACAAAACGAAATGGATTTGCAGTTGATTTGATCGGTCGAATTTAATAATTTTGGCTAAAATTTTAACTTCAATTAACCTAAGCAGACTAATTCAATTCCTCAAACTAAAGTGACGAATCATCACAAAATCACAAACAACTCGAGATTCATACAATGACCATGAAACTAAAGTGACGAAGCATCACAAAATCACAAAGAAATTGAGATTCATACAAATAACATAAGCAAAAAAGAGAGTACATTGAGAGACCTGCCTGAATCTGTGAGGTTCATAGGAGACCTGGCGAGAAGTGGAGAAGAAAAGGAAATCGCCACCTTCATAGGAGACCTAGCGAGAAGAAAAAGGTAATCGCCACCGATCACTTGCGCGAGATTTGGTCGGAGGAGAAAGGCAGAGATTAGAGTTTGAGAGAGTAAGGGGGGATCCTAATTTGTGAGTATTCGACATTTTAAGCCGGCCGCAATATACATAAGACCGTCGGTTTTGAAATATTTGATACGGCGGATGAAAAACCGCGATAATATATGGTATTTTGTGGCGTTTTTAGTAAATCGCTCGTATGTACACCGCCGCAATTTCTTATCTCAAATTTATGTAAGTTATACGTATTTTTTTAGCTATTTGTTTCTAATATATATATATAAATATATATATATATATACGAAGAAAATTATTTAAAAATCAGTTTAAAAAAAAAAAAAAAAAAAAAGGGTCCTGGGTGCAAGAAGAAATCACTCATTTTTTCACCTTTATTGTGTACATTGCAACTTGACCGTTTTAATTATATTTTAGGCCAAAGTCATCTGCAGTCTTATAAAATTGTCCGTAAATTTTACTTAGACACTTCAATTATAATTATTACCTATTGAACATTTGAATTGTTGAAAAAGTATACCTATTAAACACAAAATATTTATGTGTCAAATGAAGTGTACTATACTTTCGCTGAGTCAGTGAAAAAACTTAAATAATGTTTTTTTTCCAAAAAAACTTAATACTTTTTCTTCTTTGAGTGCCACTTGACATTTAAATAATTTAATTAAAAAAATATATATTTAAAAGTAATAAATATTCTTAAAACAAAAGAAAAAGCCCCCACC
>JAJOOS010010239.1:0-23434 GCA_029582725.1 Solanum chiquidenum | reverse complement strand
GGTCTTATTTGTGAATGGTGACTTGAAATGTGGGTTTATGCTTGTGGTTGTAAAGGTTTGTTAAAGAAGGTCTTAAAAGCATACATTCCTTGTAAATGACCGTTGTGCATGTTTTCTTGCATGGTCATCATACTTGGTACTTATTGTACTAATTCCATATTTCTCTATTGTTACAAGTGTAGGTGGTGAAAAGTGAGGAGATCTTTGAGGAAGCTTGTGATATTGACTCTTCTCAAGAAGCTTGGTATGTCCTCATATATTCGAGGACATAGTTGTTACCTTTCTAGTATTTCCTAGTATTTCCATTTAGACATTGTATAAGACTTCTATTTTTGTTGTAAAGGGCTGTGTCCCTAAGATGTTCTATTCGTGTCTAAGATGGTACATGAGACTTAGAAATTCTACTCCTTTACATTTGAAAGATTTTATGAGTATTTTGGATTTGTTTTAAAAAGTGTTTTTTTATTCCTTATGGTTTTTATTACCGGATGCGATGAATGAATGCTAAGAGGCTTGTATTAGACCTCCGAGAGGTCGAGTACGCATGTTACGACTTGGGGGTGCTCTTGGGTTGTGACAACTCATTAACACTCATGCTACCTTGCTTAAGCTTAATGAAATCTTCTACCTTAGCTTCCCTCAACTCTCGGGGAAAGAACCTATCAAGAAACACTAGTTTGAACACTTCCCAATCTATTAGACTCACTTCTATTGGCCTAGCATCTTTCCATTGTTCATACCATACTTGAGCAACACCTTTTAATTGATAAGCGGCTAACTCCGCTTTTTCTACCAAAGTTACCCCCATGGTAGCAAACACCATACAAACCTCATCTATAAACTCTTTAGGATCCTCTTCCACTTTGGGGCCACAAAACTCTGGAGGGTTCAGCCTAAAAAACTCCCTCACTCTAGAAGCAGCCATACCCACTATTGGATTCACCGGAGCTACCATCTCCCTATTCACTTGTGCCATCATGGCTGGAGCCAACATTTGGATCGCCGACGTAACATTCCCATCCATAGGGTAATCTGAGCTTGAGGACGAGATTGGGGAGGAACCTCTTGGCCCTCATTGTCATCCTCATTATTCCTAGCATTAGCCCTTGTGGTCGTCATATCCTGAAAACCATAGGGCACATATTAAGAGAAAGACCAACTAAAGTTAAACTCTTTGGCACGACTTAGAGAATGAAGAGGTGAAGTTTCCTACTTATCTAATAGCTTCCTATTCATAAATGTTGCGCGCTTCAAACTTATGAACAAGTCTCTACTAGATGTGGTTTTGAGACAATCCTAGAATTATTCTAAAACTCGTACTCTGATACCAAGTTTGTCACGACCCATGGGTACATCCTAGATTTGACAAGGCGTACTAGACCCCGAAAGGCCTAACACTAGTCACTTAACATATCATAGCATAAAGTAATAGAAATGATGCGGAAATTTTCAAACTTTTCTTTACAACTGAAGTCTTTATAAAAGCAAGCAAAAGTCTACAAAACTTTGTCTCAAACTATCTAAACTCAACTTTGAATAAAACTTTGGGACGCAGCCCATACAAGGGTCTAAAACATAAAAGAAACACATAATGGAAAGGTGATCACATTCTCGATGCTACGAGGACACACAAAGTCTTCAACTCCTTTGCATTACTAGAAACCTAGCCTCAAGAATGGCACTCAAGATTGCCGGACCCTACATTTGATAAGAATGTAGTTAAGAGTATGCATTAGTACATATTGTACTAAATAAGGCAGCTAGCATAACTTTATAAGACCATAACATAAGGGTTAGCCAACATAAAGCATAAGCCATAAGCATAAGAGAAAATAACATAGTCATAACCATAATCTGGAACATAGTCATAACATGACCACCTATTCATAACATGGTCACTACTTAGACCTTCATCTCATAAGAGAACAATTTCATAAGTAACCTTAAAGCATACTTGTGCAATGCATGAATAAGACCCCATAATCCCATTCACACTAAGTATTACTTTTAGGTCATCATAATCATACTTACCATCGTTTGATCTCATCCTTAGCTTATTTCATATAGACAAGGGAACTATCACCTTTAGTCAACATATCATGGAAGGCAATTATACCAACAATCCAAGCTAATCATACAACACATAAAAGAACACTTAATAATTAGATTCAAGTCATACTTGTGCAATGCATGGATAAGACACCATAATCCTACCCACACTAAGTACCACTTTAGGCTATCATACTAACTCATTAGTTGGGGACTAGTCCCTACTTACTATTTGCCTCTATTTATGTAAGGTACTTCTCTTCTTACTACAAGGAAAGTCATCAGACATGAGTGATCACAAGTTATCAATTCAAGGCTACCAAGGAATAACACCCTACTAGGATAGACCAAGCTAATCATCTAGCTAACATAACTACATTATGCTAAGTCAAGCTACCATGGAGAGCATACTATCATACATGTCCAAGCTATACAAGGAAGGGAATAAGTGCTCCATCCTATCTACCATGAAATGGGCTTGGCCCACCTAAGTCATTCTACCATGCAAACATTCTATGATGCTAGTGCAAGCTACCCTTCGGAGAGTATGATTCCTCAATCCAAAGCTACCATGAAATGGTCTTGGCCTAACCAAGTCATGCTACCATGAAGGCATTCTATCATGTTAGTTCAAGCTACCCTTAGGAGAGTATGATTCCTCAATCCTACGGTACCATGAGATCTACTAACTCAAGCTACCATGAAGGCATTCTATAATGCTAGTTCAAGCTACCCTTAGGAGAGTATGATTCCTCAACCTAGGCTACCATGAAATGCTCTTATCATACCAAATCAAGATATACATGAAGGGATCTTATATCACACCTTCAAGCTATTCTTCTCTAACATGCTTTGATTCATTTTAGTTGAGTAAACCTTTTAACCTAGAATGATTCTATGGGAGAAAACCATTCACATCCTGTTCATTATATGTTCATGAGAATAACCTTTCAATCAACAGATCTATAAATCATAATTGTAGACACTTCATTCTCAAGTGTTCATAAAGCATTCACATAGGTTCTATAGGAATATGCATAATCTCATACTTTCATAATATAGGTCATATGGGTAATGTCCTTCCACAAAAACTCTACTAGTAGTTTACCATGATCATACAAGCTTCACTCTTTAAGCATTAACATACATATTTCATTATATTAGCCTTACTCTCAAAGCCCTAGTAATCTACATTCATGAATTCAAGCCGTACTATCAAAGCCCATAGTGATCAACATTCATGACTACAAGCCTTACTCTCAAATCTTTACTTCTTACAATCATCATACTCATCTAGATCACAATAAAATTCTAGTCACATCTTTCATTCTTAAGCAATTCTAGTCATATATCATCATAAAGGCTCAATCTCAATCATTACTAGTCATGATCCATCACATGTACTATATTTTAATTCAATTCATGTTCACTTGCTTCTATTCTTGAACAATTACTATACATATCACCAATTATAGAAGATCATCTATCAATTCTCAATTTCCCTTCACAAGGCATAAACCCACATTACTTCAATTTCATCAATTAGAATAGGGTTAGCCATATAAAATATGTAATTTCATATTAATATCATGATTCACTACTAATTCAATCATAAACAATCAATATCATCTCAATTGGATCAACATCTATCATAACCCACAATATTGAAGAAACCCTAACTTAAATTGAGGAAGTTCTTCATCAAATTGGGGAATTCTAGGGCACTCCATGGATGGAAGAATCCATGGATAAATAAGCTAACATACCTTGAGTATAAAGACTTGCAAATCTTGCAACAATGGAGTCTTGTTCTTGACCTATGTTCGAGCTCTATCTTCTTCTTCAAGTCTTAGAGAGAGAAATACTCGAGAGAAGAGCTTTTGGGGATTTGATTTGTGTCTAGGAAAATAATGACTTAATTTGAAAGGTTAAAGGGTTAAAATAACTTATATAGGTGTATAAAGTCTATACAAAATGACCCCACTTAATACTAACTTAATTAAAAATTTCCCATTTTGCCCTTACTTAGGCAGCATGGTGCTAGGCACCACGACATGGCTCACGAGCTATTGTCAAGACCACTGGTCGTGGTCCTGCACGTGGTCCATGGACCAGTGTCAATGGCTTGAGGTCTTGGTCTCCAAGAGGTGAAGGCATGTCCATGGCCACTACCACGAGCCATCTAAGCCTTCACAGGCCGTGAAGTGGCTCGTGTGGAGGGCCCCAACTTTGGCAGCCTTGAGGGGCTCACTACCTCACCACCACGGGTGGCCCCACGAGCCGTGAAGGCTCTCATTTGTCTAAGGTGGTGCCATGTCAAGCTTGGGGCAGCCTTGGCCCTTGCCCCTTTGCCTTGTCTCATGCCCTCTAGTCTTGACTAGTAACCCTTAGCTTAACCCTAGATGACCTACTAAACTACGGGGTGTTACACAAACAACTCCATTTCTAAGAGAGGATTGAGAGTCAATTCATGCTTTCTTGATACCCCACCTTGTTTTTGGAAACGGATGCATTGTTTCACAAAGTCATGCGCGTCTCGGTATAGAGATGGCCAATAGTAACTACTTCGAAGCACTTTTGCAGCTGTCTGCACCCCACTGTGATGTCCACCGACATGTGATGTGTGGCACGCATTATGAAGGGCATTGACTTCTTCTTCCGGTACATATCGACAAATGATGTAATCTGCATATTATCGAAACAGATATGGTTCATCCCAGAAGTATTTCTTTATATCAAATAAGAACCTCTTCCACTGATAGGAGTTCAAATCCTCCGACATAATTTCAGATACCACATGGTTAGGAAGATAAACATACCAAGGGATGTTGCTTTGAGTTAGCCTCATCACTGTTTCGTCTGGGAACTTAGCCACAATATACCTTTCCTTGGGGTTGGTCACATTGGTTTCTAACCGTGATAAATGATCTGCCTCTTGATTTTCATACCCCTTTCGATCTTTTACTTCAAAATCAAACTCTTGCAGCAGAAAGACCTACCTGATCAACCTCGGTTTAGCCTCTTTCTTTGCCATTAAATACCGTAATGTTGCATGATCAGTATGAACTATCACATTAGTACCCAGAAAGTATGCCCTGAACTTCTCAAATGCATAAACTACAGCTAATAGTTCTTATTTCGTAAATGTGTAGTTATGTTGTGCTCCATTTAGCGTTTTGCTGGCATAATAAATTGGATGAAAGAGCTTGCTGCACTTTTTCCCTAACACGACTCCTAGAGTGGTACCACTTGCATCACACATCACTTCAAATGGTTCGGACCAATCCGGGCTAATGATCACCGAGGTAGAGATTAGCTTTTCCTTATAACACTCAAAAGCTTTTGAGCAAGCATCATCAAAAAGAAACTTTGCCTCTTTCTCCAATAGCTTACGCAATGGGTGTGCAATTTTTGAAAAATCCTTGATAAATCTTCTATAGAACCCTGCATGCCCCAAAAAACTCTGAATTCCTTTAAAACATATAGGTGATGGTAACTTCTCAATAACCTTGATCTTTGCTTTTTCAACCTCCAGTCCCTTCTATGACACTCTGTGACCTAGGACTGTTCCTTCTTTGACCATGAAATGACATTTTCCCCAATTAAGGACCAAGGTGGTTTCTACACACCTTTGAAGGACCCACCCAAGATGAGCTAAACATGTCTCAAATGAGTCACCTACAATTGAAAAGTTATCCATGAACACTTCCATTGAATCTTCCACCATATCAGTGAAAATCGAAAGCAAGCACCGTTAAAATGTCGCTGGAGCATTGCATAATCCAAAAGGAATCCTCTTGAAGGTGAAAGTCTCGTAGGGTCTTGTAAAAGTGGTTTTCTCTTAGTCTTCTGGTGCAATAGAGATTTGGTTGTACCCGAAGTAGCCATCCAAGAAAAAGTACCATCCACGCCTTGCAAGTCGATCAAGCATTTGATCCATAAATGACATTGGAAAATGATCTTTCTCCGTCCAAGAGTTGAGCTTCCGATATCCATGCATACTCTCCAACCGGTGACCGGCCTCATGGGGATAAGTTCTCCTTTTTCATTCGGGACGTGATGCCTCCCTTTTTGGGTACAGATTGCACTGGGCTCACCCATTTTATATCCACAATAGGATATACTACACCTATGTCTAGCCATTTAATGATATATTTCATCACCACCTCTTGCATAAGTGGGTTTAATCTTCTTTGATGCTCAACACTTTGTTTTCACTCGCTATCCAACTAGATTTTGTCTGTGCAAATTCCGAATGGAATACCTACAATATTAGCGATAGTCCATCATATGGATTAATGTATCTTTTCAACACCTCATGAAGCAATTCCACTTGCCATTCAAGCACGTCAACAACAATGATAACGTGCAAGTTATTATTTGCCCCCAAGAATGCATACCGAAGATGAGCGGGGAGCACTTTCAACTCAAGCTTTGGTGGTTCCTCTGTGGATGGTTTAGCGGGAGGACTCTCTCGATTCTTTAGATCAATGTCTAGATTGAATGGGTTTCTTGAGTATCCACCTAATCTCGATAGGTTAGCCACCACTTCATCATACCCTTGAACTCCGGTTTCATCATAATTCGAAAGAACAACCTCAATTAGCTCATCCCTACACATTATTCCTCTCACACTAGACACCGCTTCATAAATCACTTCAATAATTGAGACTACATGAATATTACTAGGTTGCTTCATTGATTTGAACACATTGAAGGTAACCTCATCTTCATTTACTTGGAACATCAACTTCCCACTTTGAACATCCACTAGAGCTCTTCCGATTGCCAAAAATGGTCTACCCAAAATAATAGGAACTTCACCATCAAACTCATAGTCAAGAATAACAAAATCAGCCATAAATATGAATTAATCAACCTTCATCAATATGTCATATAGTATTCCAACAGGGTGTTTGATCGACCGGTCCACCATAAGAAGCCGCATTGTTGTGGATTTTGGTTCACCCAGCCCAAGATTTTTAAAGATTGCGTAGGGCATCAAATTTATACTTTCCCCAAAATCACACAAAGTTTTTGCAAATTGAAGCACATCAATGGTGCATGGGATAGTGAAAGCACCCAGATCCTTTTTGTTTGTAATAATCTCACTAGTCATGATGGCACTACAATTATGAGAAACTTTGATTGTTTCGAAGTCCATGCTTCTCTTCTTGGTGACCAACTCCTTCATGAATTTTGCATATCCCGGCATCTCCCATAATGCCTCCACTAATGGAAGATTTATAGAAAGTGTCTTGAACAAGGATAGGAATCTATTGAACTTTTAATCCTCATTTTTCTTTTTAAGACATAGAGGAAATAGAGGAACTATTTTGGGTAGAGGTTGCACTATCTTTGGAGTTGAGGTAGCCTTTTCTTTATCTTTTTGTAACTCGCCTGTGGGGCTTTGCTTAGGATTATGCTCCTTCTCTTTGAGCATATCGCTCCCCGGTGGTTGAACGAGCTTCTCTTCCTCCTCGATATCATTCTTTTCTTTGTGAGCATTCATCCCATTACTATCCCTCACATTACCGACCTCTATCTTTTCACTTCGAGTTACAACCGCAAAATCTTTGTCACTATCAACCCTCAGAGTTGTTGCACACTCAGCCTCACCTCTTGCAAATACCTTAGGTTCCATTTGTGCTGAAAGTTGACCCTCAAGTTTTTTGATTGCATCTGCGTGAGAATTCACTTTATTATTCAATGATGAGAAATCAGTTTTCATCTCCTTAAGCATGTCATCACATCCTTCAACCTTGTCTAGGATACGTGACAACAATTCATCCACTCATAGGTTACCCGAACTACCCTTTGATCTCAGACTGTCACTTGGTTGTGTGTGGTACTCTTAATGACTCTCTTTTCTCCTCCAAGAATCATTATGTTCAGTCCAATCGTTATAGTATCATCTCCGCTCTTCTTCCTTATGCAAGTTCCAACCTTGATTCCCACCCTCCTTTAAGTAGCTCGGGTGAGAACCCTCATCATGAATCGGTTCCCCTTCTACTCGCTTGAAGTTTTGGATGTTTTCATGTAATTTTACCATTTGAGGTTGGAAAGAACCTTATGTATAAGGCCTCGGTAAGCTCCTCCCATGATATAATGGAGTCCCTCGATAGCCCTACTAACCACTTGGTTACCCCCCATTAGTGAAAGAGGAAACAATCGAAGCCGAATTGATTCTTGAGAAATATATTTGAGTGAAAACAGACTACATATCTCCAAAAAGTTCTGAATATGTTCATGGGAATCTCAAGATCCAGCCTCCCAAATATGCCTTTAGCTTGCAAGAGTTGTAGCATTGTGTTTGTCACAGGGAATGCAACATGATCCTCAATCGGAGGTAGGCGAATAACACCTACGCCCCCCAATAAAGCTTCATTGGCGTGACTATCATCTTGGTGACTAAGTTGGTTCACGGTTCTTTCATTTGCACTCATTTTGTAACATGATCACAAACAACTCACAAAAAAAGGTATGTCGATTCAACTAAACACAAAGTGATCACAATTTAAACAAGAGAATTCTAAACAACACTGCTCCCCGAAAGCGGCACCATTTTGATAACTCTCAACTACACCTCATCCAATACTAGGGCCAGACGATTGTTATCTAGTATAAACCCAACAAGTGAGTTAGGTCGAACCCACAAGGAGCGATATAAGTTCAAATTCAATTATGAAGTTGCAAATGCGATTCAATCGATTGTAGGAATAGACATTATCGAAGACACTTAAACAAATTAAAAGGGTGACACAAATATCGTATGAGGGAAATGGTTGTCAATTAGCAACTAAAACAATCATGACCAACAATGGAGCAATCAAGTAATTAAGAGACACTTGGGGGTATGACCGATTACTTGTCAATTTTGCTACACGGGTGATCGGTGATTACTAAGGGTTTCTAGATCTTAGTGGGTAGGTTGGACCACAACTGTAATAGTTTTCTCTCGAACAACTATTCTAGTTCAAGTGAGTTCTCTCGAACCTTAACAGGCTTAACATGATTAACAATCCAATACCTCATTTTATCTACTCTCTCGAGCTAGATGGGTAGAATTGAATTTAGAATTCACTCTCTCAAGCTGAACCCACAACAACCCAATTATTACAAATGCTAATTTATAGCCATGACTTTACACCTCTCTCTCAAATAAGCATAAAACACTAACTGCAATTGAAATAAACATTCCAATTTATCAATTTAATAATAGCTATAGATCAAACCCATTTTAAAATAGTAATAAACTCAATAATCACTAACACCCATCAACTAAATTAGACAATTAATCATATTGTCATACCCCAAAGAATGGGTGTTTTAGCTAGTCATCATAAAAAGTAAGAATTCAATACCTACGACATTCTCCATGGCAGAGTATTGATTTCCAAACCTTTAAAATGATTCATGGTAGCTTCAATTACAAAAACCAATTCAAAATCTACTTGAAAAATGCTTCAAAATTAAACAAGAATTGTTCTTTCGTTCTAAGACTGAGTTTTCACAATGTTTGGATGCCTTCTCAAATTTCAAAAAATCAATTTATATCCTTCCAAAATTTGGCCTTTGGGGTAATTCAGGGAGGTAAGTCATGCTTCACCAACTCGTAGGCGAGTCACCAATTGCTCATGTCCATCACCTTCTTGTCTTGAGTTTTCATCCTCTGTGCACTGTGACTTTAGGCGGTCTATATCGGATTGCCAATGGATTCTACAATGAGTCATTTGCCCTTTTGGATGGCCGTGTTGCTTGCATCATCATTAATTGTTTTGTAAGAATCAGCGGTCTAACTCCTCTTCGCCAATCCAATCAGTGAGTCACTGCTAGGGATTTTCCTTCGCCCAATTTCTCTCATCTGAGGAGTGACATGCTGTAACTTTTTAGTGAGTGAGGAGGCCACTAGGTGGATCGCTGAGTGAGGTTGGCAATCTTTAGTTTTGTTGTTCCATTCTTTTCCTGGTATTGTCCTTGCCTTGCTCCTTAGCCTTCATAGCTGCAAATCAACACTTTAACATCAATTTACAGTATAAATTAGGCATTTGAGGACACTTAAACTATCAAAACAAAGCCGTAAATGAGTCAAAATCTCAGACTCATCACCCGATTCACGAGCCACACCCACGGTTCTGGGTCCCATCCATAGGCCATGGTTGGCCCTCATGGCTGGCACCTGAAATCTCTGAAACTTGCCTTCTTACCCTTTTCGAATCTAGGGTGTTACAATATCTCCCCCTTGGGATCATTCTTCCTCGATTGAGATTCAAGCTACTACAAAAAGAGTAGGACAAGAACTAACAACCCAATCGTCAATGCAATGCATATAACCAAGAGGAACTATGGACTCCAAGCTAAGACGTAATAAAAACATCATAAGAAGGGTGAAACTAAATCTAACAACCCATCATGCCTGCAATGAGCATATCCGAGGAGAAAACATCAACTTCAAGCTAACATCTGAGGAGGGAACAACAACTCCAAGATTAAAACATACTCAAATGCATATATTCGAGGTATACATATCAACTCCAAGCTAAAGTCATGCTCACCACATCATATCAAGTAGTCTACATGCAATTCATACTCATGTGCACATAAACATGTAGAAATCAATCAAATTGACTCATTTTCTGAAAACATGAACTTTTCATAAATCATGCATAGTAAGGAAATCATGGAAAGATACAAGACACATGACTCCAAAAAATCAAAAAACCATGAGAAACTCATTACCTCAAGCTAGAGGAGGAGTAGAAGGAAAGAGATGAGGATATCGGGACATCATATCGACCTCAACCTCCCAAGTAGCACCCTTAACTAACTGATTACTCCACAACACTTTCATGGAAGCTACTTCTTTATTCCTGAACTTCTTGACTTGGCGGTCTAAAATTTCGATCGGAATTTCTTGATAAGAAAGATTCTCTTTAACTCCCAAACCTTCTAATGGAACAATGGATATTGGATAACCAAAACATTTCCTCAACATAGAGACATGGAAAACTGGATGCACTGATGGCAACTCATTTGGCAAATCTAGCTCATAAGCAACATTACCAACACGTCTCAAAATATGATATGGGCTTACATATAGAGGACTAAGCTTCCCTTTATTACCAAAACTCATTACACCCTTCATGGTTGAAAATTTCAAGTAAACCTAATCATGCACATCAAACTTAAAATCTCTTCTCCTTACATCAACATATGACTTTTGTCGACTTTAAGTCGTTCTCACTCTTTCTCTAATAAGTCAAACTTTCTCTATGGCCTCATGTACCGACTAGGGACCTATTAGGGAAACTTCACCCACCTCAAACATCTTATAGGAGATCTATACCTCGTACCATATAATGCCTCAAATTGAGCCATATCAATACTTGAGTGATAACTATTGTTTCAAGCAAACTCATTCAATAGCAAATGGTCATCCCAATTACCCTTAAAATCAATCTTACAGGCCCTTAACATGTCTTCCACAGTTTGGATAGTAAGCTCTGCTTGCCCATTGGTTTGGGGATGAAAGGCCGTACTAAGCTTAACATGAGTACCAAGACCCTTTTGGAAAGACTTCCAAAACAAAGAAGTGAATTGGGTACCACGATCAGAAATAATGAACAAAGGCACTCCATGCAAATTTCCCATTTCTCTCAAGTACAACTTGGACTAGTCCTCAGCTGAATAGGAAACCTCGACGGGAAAAAATGAGCCAATTTCGTCATCCGATCTACTATAACCCAAATTGAGTCATGTTGTTGTCGGGTGCGAGACGAACCAACAATGAAGTCCATGTTCAAATCTTCCCACTTCTAAGTAGGAATACTAATGTCTTGGGATAAACCTCCCAGTTTATGATGTTCAACGCTCACTTGTTGACAATTAGGGCACTTAGTCACAAATTCCGCAATATCCTTCTTTATCCCATTCCATAATAGACCGCCTGTAAATCATAGTACATCTTGGTGGCTCCCGGGTGAATGGAATACTACGAACTATGGGCTTTAGACAAGATCTGTTCCCTTAAGTTATCAACATTTGGAACTCATAAACGACCTTGATATCTAATTACGCCATCTCCCCCTTGGGAGAAAGCCTCAATGGTTTTCTTAAGCACCGCTTCTTTTAAGTCAACCAAAATTTGATCAAGACCTTGCTTGGCTTTCACATCCACCACTAAAGACGATTTTGAACCATTGTGCACCATAACACCACCCTTGGTAGAGTCCATTAACCGAACACACAATCGGGCCAATTTATGAACATCTCGAACCAACTCTTTCTTTTCTTCTTCAATATGAGCAACACTTCCCATAGATAACCGACTAAGAAAATCCGCCATCACATTTGCCTTTCTGGGGTGATAGAGAACACTTGTGTTATGATCTTTCAATAACTCAAGACACCTTCTTTGACGAAGATTTAGATCTTTTTGATTAAACAAATATGGCAAACTTTTATGGTCGGTAAACACATCTACAGGAACACCATACAAATAATGCCTCCAAATCTTTAAGGCAAAAACAACCGCTGCTAGTTCAAGGACATGTGTAGGATAATTCTTTTCATGAATCTTAAGTTGTCTTGAGGCATAGGCAAGCACTTTCCCATTTTGCACAAGCACACACCTAACCCAATTCTCGAGGCATCACAATAGATAACAAAATCATCAGTCCATTCCGGTAAAGTCAATACCAGAGCGGAAATAAGTCTATCCTTTAACTCTTGGAAACTCTTCTCATCCCTCAACAAACATTCTATAGTAACCGACCAAACCCAAGAAACTTCTAATATCCGAAGGGATTAGAGTTCTAGGCCAACTCTTGACCGAATCCATCTTCTTAGGATCTACCTCAATACCCTTACTTGAAAAAACATGACCAAGGAAAGCTACAAACCTTAACCAAAACTCACATTTGCTAAACTTCTCAAAGAGTTGACGGTCCTTAAGAACTTGCAACACGATCCTCAAATGATCAATATGCTTACTCTCACTCCTTGAATAGATCAATATATCACCAATGAATACAATCACAAATATTTCAAGGTATTGTCTAAACACCCTATTCATCAAATCCATAAATGCCGTCGGAGCATTAGATGAATCAAACGACAACACCAAAAATAGATAATGACCATAATGGGTTCTAAAAGCCATCTTTGGAATATCATCTTCTTTCACCCTCAATTGGTGATAACTCGATCGAAGATCAATCTTAGAAAAGTACTCGCTCCTTGAAGTTGGTCAAAAAAGTAATCTATCCTTGGGAGAGGATACTTGTTCTTAATGGTCACCTTGTTCAACTGATGATAGTCAATACACATACGAAGAGAACCATCTTTATTTCTAACAAACAAAACTGGAGCACCCATGGAGAGATACTCAGTCGGATTACACCCTTATCCAAGAAACCTTTCAATTGTTCTTTAAATTCCTTTAGTTCTACCAGGGCCATACGGTAAAGAGGAATAGAAATATTTTCCGTATCAAGGAGAAGGTCACTACTAAAGTCTATTTCTCTCTCGGGAGGAATATCGGGTAAATCATTAGGGAACACTTTCAAAAACTCATTAACCATGGGGACTGACTCGAGAGTAGGTGTCTTGGAATCCACGTCCCTCACCCTAACTAAATGGTAAATGCAACCCTTAGAAATCATCTTTCTACCTTAAAGATAAGAGACAAACTGAACCTTAGGCATAGAATTTCCCCCTTTCCACTCAAGGACAAGCTCATTCGGGAACTGAAACTTGACCACACGAGTTCTACAATCGATAGAAGCATAACACAAGTGCACCCATTCCATACCAAGGATAATATCAAAATCTAGCATATCAAGGTCTACCAAGTCAACAAGAGTAACTCTATGGGACAAGGAAACATGACACTTTCTATAGACCCTCTTAGCCATAATAGAATCACCAACATGAGTACAGAACGAAAAAGGATCTAACAACACATACGGAAGAACATCGAACCTCATAGGTGATTAACGTTTCAAGCACACCTTATCCAATTCTAGGTGCAAACGATCGTTAAGTAGTATAAAACCCAACAAAGAGTTGGGGTCGAACCTACAAGGATCGGTACATGTTCAAATTCAATTAGGAAATACAAATGTGATCCAATCAGCTATAGGAATATAAATTATCAAAAAAGACATGTAAACAAGTCAAACAGGGGGAGAGAACAAATATCAGATAGGGGAAATTGGTTTACAATTATTAGGTACAAATCAATCACACAAAACTGAAAGAACAATATAGAGAGGAGTTCTCGGGATGTGATCAATTATAGGCAAATGTCGTTATATGGATAATTAAAACTACTAATAATTAGCTAAATATCAGTGGGTAGGCTGGGCTATGAGTGAAATAGCTTTCTCTCGCTCGAGAGAGAGGATGTATTAAGGTTATGGGTTGTTCTTATTTGTGAAGCTTGTTGATGTTCATGAGAAATCACTTGATCAATTATAGACAAATTTCACTATATGGGTAATTGAAACTACTAATAATTAGCTAAATATCAGTGGGTAGGCCGGGCTATGAGTGAAATAGCTTTCTCTCGAAAAACTACTTCAGATCAACTGATTTCTCTTGAACATCAACAAGCTTAACAAATAAGCATAACCCACAACCTTAATACATCCACTCTCTCGAGAAAGATGGGTGGGATAGGGTATAGGATTCATCGAGCTGAACCCAAATCAACCCAATACCCACAAGCCATTAATCGAAAGCTTTTGTTTCAAAACCTATCTCTCAAGCAAGCCAATAACATAAAGTTAGAACTGCATTTGCAACTACAATTCATAAATAAAAACACAGCTAGTGTTTAAACCCACTTTAATATAGCATTTAAATTAGTAATAAGCAATACCCAGAGGCTAATTCAACCCATAATCACATCCCAAGAATTGAGGTTTTAGCCACACATCATAAAAATAGAAAAATAGTTACCAAATTCATTAGCCATCATATGGGTAAGAGTATTCAAGCCTTTACAATAGTCAAAATTGAATAAAATTAGGAACCCACTTGCAAAATCCTCCAAAATTGTACAATTCAAACTCAAAAATCTAGAGAAAACTCTAACTCTAGAATGAGAACTGTAGTATCTAGGAGAGGAATGTGTAAGAGCTCCTTAAAATTACATTTAGAATTCAATTTATAGTTTCCCAAAAATTATTCATGAAAGGCCATTCGATGAGGTAAGTCGGGGTCGCTGAGTGGTTCGACGACACGCCATTTGTTCTCTTCTATCGCCGTTATGCATTGGTTCTCAGCATCCTCATGTCCTGTAACTTTGGGCGGTCCATCTTGTCATTGCGGAACTTATCGACGATTTGCTGATTGCACCTTTTTTGTCGCCGACTTGGTTTCTTTCTTCTGGGCTGGCACACTGGAACTTTGGGCGGTCTAAAGAGCCACTCGGCGGTTCGCCGAGTAGTCTTGGCGATAACCAAGATTGATTTTCACCACTTCTTCAACTTGTTTTGTTTCTTTTTACCTGTTAGTGTCCTTACTTTGCTCCTTAGTCCACATACCTGAAAATCAAGGCTTTAACAGAAGTTTATAGCACAAATTAGGCATTTGAGGACACTAAAACTACCAAAACAAAGCCCAAAATGAGTCCAAATCTTGGACTCATCAACACACCAACTTAAACGTTTGCTTGTCCTCAGGTAAAACTCAAGATCTGTAGTTCAATAAGGATGTCTACAAATAGTGTTGCATAAGACTCAACATAAATGCACACAACAGGGTTCAAATTACTCAAACAATGATCAACTGTGCACTCAAAGGTTCAAATTGTGACTCACCATTATCGAAGCTGCTCAAGTTCACAATACTTCCTTCAAATGCAAGTTCAAGCTCAACAAAGGTACTGAAATGCCCTCACACCAAAGATGATTCCATTTTCACACATATTTTCTCAACAATTTAAAATCTCAGAATCACATACAACTATCACACTCACAAAGATTAATACATGCATGACTTCACCCATATGTTTGCCCTTATTTTCCAATCAGCATTCGTTTCATCTCACTCAAGATCACAAAGGTCTATTCAAGGCTTGTAACGGGGATTAGTGCAAATGTATGGTCATTTAGGCTTAGTGGCTTCTACCTTCATGCAGGATGGTCTGAACATCATTTTCCTTCTTTTCTTAATCATTTCAAACATGCTCATAATCCACCCCATTATTTAACTTCATATGAACCACCGGATACCCCATTTCTTTTGCAATTTTCACCACTTTATTTAACAATTTTTTTGGTCTTTTTCTTTTCTTTCTTCTTTTTCAATTCCTTTTTTTTTTAATATATGGATTAGTTTCATCATTTTCAAATCAATCACACAAAGAGGGATTTTTACACTTCTTGACTTTCCTTCTCTTTTCACCACACCCCCAACTTAGATTATTGGCCTTAGTTGACTATTCAAACAAAAAAAACTTCATGAGAGTTATGGATGAATGGACAAAGAGAGGTCACAATTTGGTCAAATTTCTTCCAAGAAAAAAGGTAAGGCTCAAAAGGTGACAAGAAAAGTTCACACATCTCACAAGGTTGGCCACAAAACATGTATATTGTCAAATTGTTTTCACTGTTCACAATGGTTTCCTAAGATCATATCAAGTGCTTGCATTACTTAATCAACCGGACCAACGGGGAAAATTCTAGGTGTCATCACACACAATGTTCAAAGTTATCTCATCAGTCAAGGCATTGGTACCAACATCGAACAAGAATCCACACCTTCTGGCTAGCGTGCAATATTCATCACAAGAGACTCATTCGACAACCAGCTAGTTACAACGAAATGCTAAAAGTTCACATATTGTCTATGCAACTTCGTTTTCCTCATCGTAGCCGCACATTAATTTCACACAAGTCATTCGTATTAATCACAACTGACACTCAAATTCTCACAAGAATAGCCACAATCACACACAAAAGAGGCAGCAAAAATTTGAAATTAGGTTCCAAACCATTTTCAGTCAAAACAATGGGCCACAAGCTAAAACATCCACAAGATCAAGATCAAAACACACATATATATATAAAAAATAAGCCCCATATTCACAAACAAGTTAAAATTATAAGAGGTAGGCATGGAAGTACCTAACCCCACCCAACAAAAAAAAGCAGTTATCCTTAAATTCAACTAAAACAAGAACAGAGTATCAGTAAATAACATACAGGGATGGATAAATTCTGCCAGGCTAAGCCTGGGGTAACGTCTGCATCCTAGTCGCTCCATTTGTCGAGGCATCAGTGCCCGGGATCTCATCATCATTGGCTCTACTGGATCCTACCAAAGATGTATCTCTCAAAGAGGCCTCTCTAGCTATTTCGAACATGGCACCCTCTAGATCAACCATGTCTTCATAAAAAGTCTCATCTCACAGCTCAAGCTGCTCCTCATCTGTCTCGGCCTCGAACTCAGCAGCAACAATATCAGCCCTAGTATCATTTCCGGTGGTAGCCAGAGGTACCTTAGAACAAGATGGAACCTTAACACTCGGATCATCTGGGATCTCCACCGTCCCAAAAAGTGAAGTGAAGTATGTGGACTTCAGATTGTCCACATCCTTCCTCAGCTCAGAAACATCATCTTTCAAAGCTTTCCCCACCTCCGTAATCCCCTGCCCTCTCTCACAAACCTCAACTCTCATTGTGAGAGCATCAATGGATTCTCTGAGAGGTGTCAGTGTAGCAGTAATAGCTCTCTCAATCATCCAGGGAACCTCGACATCTAGCCTGGAAGCCCGCACATTGGTAGAATAGGCTAGGTGCCCCATCTAATGGAGCACGAACTGGGTAATCGGAGGTCTAGAGGCAGTACAACCAGCAGTAGGTCTAGGTAGCGGGGGAGCAGCAAAAAAATTCAGGGTCTGGGAATGAGTGGAACTAGATGTACCTGAAGGCCCGTAGGCCGGAGTAGGCAAGGCTGGCTCTGTAGGTAATGTGTTGATGTCAACCTCTAGGGATGTATCCACCGGAGCTGCTCTCTTTCTATCAGCCTCACCCAATGTATACTCGACCTCTATGAGCCGTATGTCGGTGGACGATGTGGGCGTAACCTAAAATTCCCTCTTCTCATCATGAGGAACTCCTGCCCGACAACACAACTCTGTGATCAATACTGGAAAGAGAAGGGACGTCTGGCGCTACTTGACCCTCATGGCCATCTCCTGTTCTATAATCAAGCCAAAATTCAGCTGTTTTCTTGCTATAATAGACCCGAGACAGGCCATTTTTGGGTAGCAGAGAATAGAATTATTCTGCGACGGCATGATTATGCTGCTGATGAATCCAAACCAGTACCGAGATGCTATGTTTAAGTCCTTCTTCTCTATAGTCGCTCCATCCTCGTCCACCTTGGGGTGGTGTAAGAAATAAAGGGGGCTAGGCTACCCTTCAAGTCATCAAGAGTCTTTGTTGTGATCGAACTCTGGTACTCGAGCTCAATGTATGTAGCCCTCTCAAACACAATATTGATCTCATTGCTACTGCATCTCACTTGCTTCCCTCGGACCATCAGAGACTCCACCGGTCTGAAGGAACTGGCCTCCTTGTTCCCTTCGGGTACCAGATCACCATAAGAAGCATAAAACTCCCGCACCCAGGTGGGAATGTATGGGCCACAAGGCCTGGTGAAAATCTAGAATATGTGGAACCAGAGAGTGTCCCACATATTTGGATGCCAGTCCACTACACCATCCGTGGACAATTGTTTCTCTTTTAAGATTGTTCTCACTCCCTCGGCCTTTAACCGATTGAGTAAACTAGGAGGAGGACCCTGAAATGGTGGTGTTGGAACCACCGTCAGTGTTGATGCTGGCACTGAATCTGAAGAAGGAGGGGTCGGCTCCAGAATCCTAGATGGATCATGACCAGCGTTGGAAGGAAACTCTGCTCGCCGGGCCGGAGAATCATGTGATTCTCCCTCGCTGCCGGAGTTGTACTCTGGTGTCCTAGCTATGGGCGTTTTTCCATTTCCGTTGCTTCCCTTTGAAGGTAACTTCTTTCCCTTTGTGCTGGAAGCAACTGCTTCCTCATTTATCACCATCCCTCGTGCTTGCTTCCGGAGTGCCATTCCATTATCATCCAAATTTATTCTAGCCATTCCTGCAAAACACATAGGAAAATGTTAGAAAAAGGTCCAAAATGATTTCATAGATATAGGTGCAGAAAGACTCACCGGACAAGTCGGCGAGTCACCAAGTCACTTAGGCGAGCCAGATCTGGCTCACCGAAAGTACCAGTGCAAAATTTTTCCAGAATCAAGACAGGTCGGTGATGTTCATGGAAATTCAGGGAATTGCCGACACCAATCGGTGAGCTAGAAATATCTCACCGAAAGTTACAGTGTATTTTAAGGTTAGCGGAGCAGAAAGTGCGACCAAGAAAACCTTTCGGTGAGTCACCGATTGAACTCGGTGAGCTCATGCATATCGTCAAAAGTTATAGAACAAACTCAACTACAATTTGATATTAAGGGCGATATGAAGGGGACTACGACGAACCGACGAACCACTAGGCGAGCTCGACGTAGCTCGCCAAACTGCCTAACGTGACAATTTTCAACCCCAAGCTTCAAAATCAAGCCCGCAACTCCCGAATTCAAAATCAAACGGAAACACTATTCAATTAAAGTTAGACCCATACGACCCATGCCCCTGGGGTACTCAGACTTCCCTTGAATTAGCCAAAATTGGTCATTTGACAATTTTTTCCTTAAGAATGATGTCAAACGCTTCAGCATTGGGAAAATTACGTCATTTGGCACAATTCGGGGTTACTTAGATTTCACCCACTAGACCCAACACAAATAAACCGCAACCCAATAATTTAAACCCAATTTTAACAAACAAAACACGGGAATCGATCAATTTTAAAGCATTTAGGCACACATTTCAATAAAATATGGTAATCAAACACATTAAACACAATTATAGCGATTACCCAACATCAGACAACACTAAATTTACCTATTGCATTTGAGTTCAACCACAAACTTAACGTACGGTGTTCGAAAAATCAACATGTATGCCAAATTTAGAGTTTGAATAGCTAGGCAGCAAAGCCCCAATTCCGAGCATGATTTCACACAAAAATGCGGGTAAAATGATAAAATACTGAAGATCAATAGTATGGTGAGAGGGTACGAGAGTTTGAAATGAGAGAAGGTGAAAGATTTTGAAATTTTAAACCGTTTGGGCTTTAAAACCTTTCAGTTCGCGGCACCTTCGGTGGGGTAAGTCATGATCGCTGATCAACTCGGTGATTCGCCAAGTGGTATTTTAACTCGTCGAGTTTTACAGGACTCCCAGTAATTTGGGGGTTTCAAACTATTACGCTCTGAGCCTACACCCCAGACGTAACACAACGTACAAGACTCTGAAAGGTCTCATACAAGCCTCATACCATCTCATCACATAAAAACATAGAAAATAGTGCGGAATTTAAAACTTTCAATCCATACAATATAAAAACTTTATTTAAAAAGACAGAAGTCTAGGCATAGTCTCACATGGCCATCTACTACAATCGAGGTGTCAAAATAAGGTCACGACCCTTTACAATAGAAACTCTAAAAAGTATCTAGTACAATGAAAGAGATGAAACATCAATGAAGCTCTTGTCCTCAGATCCATGAGGACATACCGCAAGCTTTGAAAGAAATCAATTCAAGCTTCGACTACAAGCGATCACTTCAAATGCTGGAACCTACACTTTGTAGTAAAATAGAAGAAATATGGGCTAGCACACAAAAATATACGAAGTATGATAGCCATGCAAAAATGATGCTTTAAAAAGGACATTTTGGTTGAAAACCATGCTATATGCCAATTTGAGAAAACATCATGAACTTTAGTACAAAAGGCATAAGATACAGCATAATCAACATATAAACCATTACAACACATTAGTACTTTCATCTTAAATAACCCTAAGTTATACTTGTGCAACGTAAGAATAGCATCCCATACTACTATTCCTACTAAGTACCACTTTGAGGCCACCATAGATGAACTTACCACTACGCATACTCATCTTTAGTCAATACTCATGCATAAGGGTCATTCACATTTAATAAGTCATGACAAGGAAATCAACTCATAATAACAATCCAAGTTAAGCATGCATCATTACATTAAGCGTTTAAGTCAACATTCTCATTAGCTTCATTAGGAGCACATTCATTTCATTAGACATTAGGGTATTAGAGAAACACACCATATCCCTCTCAAAGCCTGCTCGTGCAATGCATGGATGGCATCCCATACTACCACCCACACTTCATAGAACCTCTCAAGTAACCATAGCACATAACTCACATGATGGGAATAAGCTTTAACAGATATAGACCATGTGAGCAACTCATGGAATCCGGTGTCTATCCCACACCGTAAAGGGTTGGTCTACTTGTCTAAGGTAGGACCGGTAACATTTTAGCTTAGGTGGATCCACTAGCTAATAACTATGCAGGCACATAGTTATGGGATAAGGAAGATGTTCATTGAAACTCGACCTAAGCATTGGTAGATCTTCCATCTTACCATATCCAGTCGGTGCTAAGCTTACATTCCCATAGAGTAGTTCATCCTTATAAACATTATTACACATGAGAGTGTGCCATTGGCTTACCGACCCAAGTTACATTGATTAACGCATAAAAGGGTACCATAAGCCTACCGATTCAAGGTACATTATTTAACACATGAAAGGGCCCCATAAGCCTACCAATTCAAGGTACATTATTAGGAAAGCTCATTGAATCCTCATGAAAGGGTTCCATAAGCCTACCGATTCAAGGTTCATCATTTTCATTCATGGAAGGGTGCCATTAGCCTATTGATCCAAATTTCATTATAAACATGCATGGAAGGGTGTCATTAGCCTACCGATCCAAGACACTTCATTAGAATAATTCATTAATCATTTATGAAAGGGCTACCACCATTAGGTCTACCGATTCAATGTTCATTAAATCAAGATACATTAGGTACACAAGAAGAGGATGCCCTAAGCTTACCAATTCAAGATGTATCATTACATTGAAGAGACCTTTCACATATATCATCATCATTCATAAGTGTATAATTGAGAATATCCTTCTAATAATAACACAATTGCATTGTAGACATGATCACATTACTTTCATTGAAATCACAAAGCATTTACATAACATCACGATTATACATCAATTCTTCATACTTTGCCCCTTCAAGGCCATGAATCACAATTAACCAACACACCTAGAATATTACAATTTAGGCATTAATAATGGCATAATTCAATAAACTAAATCAATATAGACTTAATCTCTTCACATGCTTCCATAATCAATCAATCCCAAACAACAAATTCACAATTTAGTATTTTGGGGGAATCATGGGTTATGGGGGAATTTATCATAAATCAACATTAATTCCTCAATTAAATAATAATTCACCATAAAAAAGTCATTGAAAACGTTTTGAAATTGAATCCATTACTTAGATTGAAACCCTAACTTTTGGGGGAAATTGGAAGCTTTCAAATCATGTTTCAAAGGGACTCTTTGGGTGGAATCTACCCAAAGATGAAAGCTACCATACCTTGCTTGAAGAAAATCCACGAAATTAAGTGAGAAATATGAATTGTTGAACTCCAAACCTTGACTTCTTCTTTTCCAATGGAGGTTTCTAGAGAGAGAATTATTTTGAGAGGAGCTAGTTTCTATTTTTGAGTTTTTGGGAATAAGGAATTGTAAAAGGATGTTTAATAGTTTAAAAAGCCTTAAATAAATATAAATAATCAAAATAAACCTACCCCTAACTCAACTAACCACCCTAGGAATTTACTAAGTTGCCCCTCAAGTGCCTGAGCTTGGGCAGATTTCCAAGTGAGACTCACGCCCACCAACCCACGGACCGTGAGTGGGGTGACGCCCCGTCCTAATGTTCTGTGGTTTGGTTCAGAGACTCCTCATCTAGAGGTCTTGACCACCGACCAAGACCTACAGGGAGTGGATGGACCTACTGGGCGTAGGTCCTATTCATAGGTCCTATGATTTTTGACAGCTTTTTTTGGTTCTTGGGGCAGCCTTGGGGTTGGGCTTTAGGGTCCTCCTCAAGGACCCTTGGTTGGTCCTAGTGGGGTCGTACCTTTATGTTTAACCCCTGAAACCCTCAACCTAAGCTCGAAAACTCATTTAACAACATAAAATCCCACATCAAACTCAAGAACACACTCGTAAGACTCAAGTTTTACCTACTAGTTTTCCGAGTTGTAACACAAATGGCGGACAAAATCGGGCTCCCCTTCAAGCTTGGTGGGTCTAATGGTGGTCCAAGTCGGGGGCCGCCGCCCAGGTAGGCGGG
>JAJOOS010010237.1:0-32801 GCA_029582725.1 Solanum chiquidenum | reverse complement strand
ATGGCGGAAAGTAGAGGTAGTGTATGTGATAAAATATGTGTAGGTGGACTTCACCTTGGAGAAAGATATTTGGTTTAGTGGTAAGGAAGTTTGAGGTGATGTACTATGTGACCATAGTTGAGTAATGTGACGAGGGAGTAAGGGTACGAAGTGAGCGGTTAGTTGGAATGCATTGTGGGTGTAATTGGGGAATTGCTAATGTGTCAGAATGAGTAGTCTATGATCAAGTACCTGGTAGGTAGGTTGATTGAGAAGGATGTTAGTAGTCGGAGTACTAGTGTATATTGGAGGTATTTCAAGAGAGGGTGAAAGTGGAGAAGCGAGTGGTTTATTTCATGATCTTACTAGTTGGTTTCTTATATTATGCGGTGGGCGTCGGGTTGACCGATGATGCCTACTAGTACGTGTGTTTGTACTAATACTACTATTGCTATGTCTTTTGACATAGTCTGATTGCAGGATCAGTGAGCTTTTATTAGGAGAAGGCGAAGAAAATCTCCAGCAACTTCTATTCTTCCTTCCGCATGGTGGAAGCTGTGTCTTTTTATTATTATGTCCAGTAGTACTCTTAGTAGCTCTTGTACCTGTTTAGACTAGATTCTTGGGAGTGTTAATTACTTTACAAGTCTTAACTCGAAATTGTTGTAAAAGTTTTTAATAAAGAATTCAATTAGTATGTTATTTCTGTTTATTTAATTTTTTGCATGTTTTAAGTTGTTAGGTTATGATGGTTCTCCTACTTAGGTTGTAGTATGTAGGTGCCCGCACGACCCGGTGGGTTGAGTCATGACAAATTGGTATCAGAGCCTAGGTTATCGGTCTCCCAGTACAAGAGCAAAATATGGACTAGACTCCTGCGGATTGGTGTCTTGACGTCCACATCTAATCTTCAGGAAGCTAGGAAGCATTCTAGGAAATTGTTCCACTTATTCTCTGCTTTCGTGCGAGCGTCACTTGTGATATGAGTTGAGTTTAATTGGTATCTCTCGATTCTAATTGGTATCTCAACGAAGTGAACTAAACGTCATTGATGCGACTGAAGGGACACCAACAAGTTAATTGGAACTGGGAAGGTTCCAATTGGTATCTAGCTTTAGGGGCTGAAAATGCATGGATGACCAGTAATGGTCATCTATGGAACAAACTAACTAATTATAAATTGAATTTGTCTGTGCGTCGTGTCTTGGAATCTGTGAATGCGTGCTTTTTGTTGATTGAATTAACTGTGAATGTAAAGTTAAACTTGTTGAATGTGATGATGCGATTACGTGTACTATAAATGTGTGTCTGAACCTTATTATGTGCAATGTGTTGGCCAATTGGTTTAAATTATGCAAGTTGTAAATGTCTGGGTATATCCGGTGGATGTGTGGGTATAACATTGAATTAATGAGAACGAGTTGGATGTCGTGTCGTTAAGATTGACAAAGATCAGCTAATGTTTCCTAGCTTTGAGATTTATCTTAGATTGCTTGGTTAAACTGGAACCTTGGGGAAATTTTAGAAAAAACAAAAAGAACCTAGAAATTATTGACTTGGGTTTGGTCCCGTCGAAGCCGCTGGGGCGGGACTATTCCTGCCATAGCGAGACCGCCAGAGCGGGATTTTCCCGCTAGAGCAGGACAAGGTGAGGCAAAACCTCAGCCCAGCCTCCCATGTTTTCCCAAAATTCACTTTTCAACCCTAAATGGAATCCGTACAATCCCTGCCAGTCCTCTCAGTGTTCAACAATCAAGTATAGATTATAAACCTAGCAATAAAGTGCGAGTTGCATAAAACAGCTAAAGGACAAGCATCCATGTACTACAAAACTTAGGTTAAAACATAGTTGTCTTAAACTATAAAAGGCCAAAAAGGGCGAAATATTAGTTAGATCAGTAACCCTCAGACTGGGTGGTGTCCACGTCGGAGTCAAGGTCCTCTGGGGGTATTACGCCAGCCCAGGCCTCATTCAGCATAGGGAACTACCTGTAGTCCTTCGGGTCGAGTCGGAGAATCTCCTTGCCAAGGGCAACACAAGAAAATATGGCCTTAATAGTCTTCCACATCCGGGCCATCAGGCGATCCCTCTCCACACCCTTCCTTCTTTCCTGGCACAACTGGCGATGGAACATCTCGACCTCTAGGGCAGTGCTGGGTGGAACCGGAGTGAAGTCGGCATAAGCGCTCCCCATCATCTTCCGGACAGCCTCCAGATCCTCTTCGACCCGTGCACCTGAGAGTGGGTCCCCGTCATCTGAATCCACGGCCGCCCTACTGATGCTAGCCCTGCCCGTCCTCCTCCTCTTGCTCCTAGAAGTAGAGCCCTGTCTGACCAAAAGAGGGTGAAAGAGGGGATCTATAAGAAGTACCTCATCGACATCAAAAAGTGGCACTCCCACCCTTTTGCACATCGCAATAATGAGTCCCGGTAGAAAGAAAGCCTTCTTGTTACCCCGGTAGAACATCTTTCACTTTGAAATGATCTGTGCCCCCACATTTAACTGAATGCCCTGTATAGCGCACGCCGCCACCAGAGCCCGAGGAAAGGTCACTTCTGTGCGGATCCTCCTAGTCACCAAGTGTAGCCACCTCTTAGCATCGTGTGACTAATCCGTGCTAGTAATACCCTGCGCAGTAGCCCAGTATACCTGATCCCGGCGCGCAGGCTCAACTAGAGTGTCTCTCAGCCATTCCAGATCCATCTCCTTTAGCTTGGCCTCGAACTCCGCATTTGAGACATCGGGCAACTTTAATACTTCATTGATGGCGGTGGCATTCAAGGGGATGTTGACTCCCCGGACACGGATGACATGGTAAGAGTCATTCCAGCAGACAATAGGCATGATGTCGTAGAACTCCCTCACCCAAGTAGAGCGTGCATCTGGTGGAGCCTCAGTCAGCGGATCCCACCCAAACTCCATCAAGCGATCATAAAATGCAGGCGCCTTCTTCTTTAGCTTAAGTAACACAAACCCCTCTTGCAATTGTATCCTATGTTGCAGTTGTCGTGATGCCTTTCTCGACTAGTGGCATCAGGGAAACGGATGAAGGGTAAGTGTTCGTCATTTTGACTTGCCATTTAGATAAGTTTGCAAGTGATGAAAAATATTAAGTTAGTACATGATGGAAATAGACAGTGCAAAGGTTAAATGAGAAGAAAGGAAATTTTGGGTTAAAGGATGCAGGCCACTGGTCTGGCATATCCCGCAACAGCGGCCAAAATCCCATCAAGGCGGGATTATGGAGTCCACCACAGTGGGATGAAGGCGGCTAGAGCGACCTTCATCTAGGACGAACAACAGACTCGGTTATGGCGTCTCTTCGTCCCAAAACCCCCCAATTTTCGACAGAATTCCAACAGATCTGAGTATATAAACTACCCTAGAACCTATATACGCAATTATTTTAGCAAAATAACCCCTAAATACCGCTTAAATTCAAGTTTTAAGCAAAGATACTTTTCAACTTCTCCCAACTTTTTTGGTATTGATTCTATCAAATTTTTACGAAATCCCCACGCCCAGAACGTCGTGGAGATGTTGGGGACGTAAGGGAAGTGTCCATGCTACATTTATCTATCAAAACAAACAACCTACTTTTACTTTCGAATACCTACCCAAAAACTAGCTACTTTTGATCAGTTAATCGACATGCAGTCATTGTTAATCAAGAATGGAAGTAAAGTGCATAACGAACAAGAATATTACCTGAGTTTTGACATTCGAAGGAGAGTGATCGAGAGGATTTTGGGAGAGTTTGGGAGTTTAAGGGAGAAATGGGAAAAATATTTCCTTTTTCCCTCTTTTTTGGTCCCCGATCTCCCGCCTCAGCGGGAGATCTTCACCGCAGCAGCCCCGCCTCATCGGGAGGGCTGCCGCCCTGGCGGGCCAGGCTGTGTCATATTAAGCGTGTTGATTTCCTTCTTGTTTTGCCTCAAATTTTCTTCTGGTCTTTGAGAATAGTACTTTACTTGGATCAACTAGTTAAAAGTCACCACTCGTCGTGTTTTCGTAGTGGACCAATTTTTTAATGTAAAAGCAAATCGAAATAAGGCGCATGATGTCCCGTGCACTAGTCGTTCAGGGATGAATGAGGGGTAAATTTGTATCTATTGTAACGACCCGAATCACCGTTATTTAGAAGAAACAAAAATCTGGGTTATTGTCCTGCCATAGCGGGCTAGATTCCGCTAGGGCGGCGGCGCCAGGGCGGGGTAAGTTGGCTCCAGAGCAGGATAGACGAGGCAGAACATAAATTACGAGAAATCCTATTTTCTCTATCTTTCTAAAATACCTAATAAGTCGTAAAACACCCTAGAAACCTCAGAAAAGCTGCTCTAAGTTTGGGAGGAAGGAGAAGGAGATTTCTAGCATGATGATGGTGATATCTTGTGAATTCTTAGCCAAACTCACCGTCACGAAGCCTTGAAAATTGGAATCGAGGTCAAAAATTTCGTGCAACTGCTTGGCGCCTAAGTAGGCTAGGTTTTATGAATTGAGTAGTGATAAATTTGTGCTGACTACGTAATATATGTAAATCAATGGTAAGGTTTATGTGTAAACCTTTGTGCACCATGTGAATTCCATAGGTAATTTCTAGAAATCAAAGTAATTGGGTTTATGTCTTGAGAAGAGAAATTGATGACTTGTTAGGGCTTCTAGAATTGCTATCTCGGATAGAATTGTTTCAAGAATAAGGATATGAAATCATAAATGGAACTAGAATTATGAATGTATGATAGATCATAAATTGGAGTGATTGAATTGAGGATTTATGATGAATTGTGATTAAACCCTAGAAAAAGGCCTTAGATGATGAACTATGTCTAAGTATGGTCAAACTAATGTATATATGATAGGGATTGAGGAGTAATTCTTAGGTGGTGGTTGTGATTCTATGATTGTGTGATGTATGTTTGTTCTTGCTTCATTATGATACATGTATGTATATGAATGATGCATTGTTGATCACACTTGTTGTAAATGAGATGAACGAATTATGATTTCCATAAATCACGAATTAAATGTTGGATCTTGAGGATATACTTATGATTGTGATTATGGTGAGTTGAATGGATCGGTTGTCGCGTTCCGGAATAACTAACTTGGATCGGTTGCCACATTCCGGCATAACTAACTTGGATCGGTTGCCACGTTTCGGCATAACTATGGGATCGGTTGCCATGTTCCGGAATAACTAACTTGGATCGGTTGCCACGTTCCGGCATGCTAACTGTTTGGGTTTGGGTTCCATGAGAGAATCAATGATGTGTGACCTGAGAAACATGAGATTGTTTGTATATTTTCTTGATGTTATATATGCTCGATATGCACTTAATGGGTATATGTTGTGACAGTTTATATTTGATTGTTCTTTGTGTTGGACTTGTCGGGTATAGTGGAAGGGCAAAGTGTTCAAGGGGTGAGAAATGGATAGTAAGGGTTGTTCGTGTGTCGTAATGGCGGAAAGTAGAGGTAGTGTATGTGATAAAATATGTGTAGGTGGACTTCACCTTGGAGAAAGATATTTGGTTTAGTGGTAAGGAAGTTTGAGGTGGTGTACTATGTGACCATGGTTGAGTAATGTGACGAGGGAGTAAGGGTACGAAGTGAGCGGTTAGTTGGAATGCATTGTGGGTGTAATTGGGGAATTGCTAATGTGTCAGAATGAGTAGTCTATGATCAAGTACCTGGTAGGTAGGTTGATTGAGAAGGATGTTAGTAGTCGGAGTACTAGTGTATATTGGAGGTATTTCAAGAGAGGGTGAAAGTGGAGAAGCGAGTGGTTTATTTCATGATCTTACTAGTTGGTTTCTTATATTATGCGGTGGGCGTCGGGTTGACCGATGATGCCTACTAGTACGTGTGTTTGTACTAATACTACTCTTGCTATGCCTTTTGACATAGTCTGATTGCAGGATCTGTGAGGTTTTATTAGGAGAAGACGAAGAAAATCTCCAGCAGCTTCTATTCTTCCTTCCGCATGGTGGAAGCTGTGTCTTTTAATTATCATGTTCAGTTGTACTCTTAGTAGCTCTTGTACCTGTTTAGACTAGATCCTTGAGAGTGTTAATTACTTTACAAGTCTTAACTCGAAATTATTGTAAAAGTTTTTAATAAAGAATTATGTTAGTATGTTATTTCCGTTTATTTAATTTTCCGCATGTTTTAAGTTGTTGGGTTATGAGGGTTCTCCTACTTAGATGATAGTATGTAGGTTTCCGCACTGCCTTACATACAAAATTAATAGGTGTACAAAATTACAAAAAAAAAGAATTCAGAAAAGTAATAGGACTTTAGTTTAGTTAAGGTGTGTGACTAAGATTTCGGTCATACTCTTGGAGGTATTTGTGCCTTATCCCATGATTTTATCTTGAAAAACTTCAGTTTTTTTCCCTCCTCAGCAGTAAAAAAACTGTTTGTTACAAGTTATTTTTTTCCCCAAATACTTTAAATCTTCAAGAAAATACTCCACAGTAGAGGCATTTTGACCTTTTCTGAAGTTATTAGATTTTTAGTAAGACAGCCCACTTTAATATCAATTGATATTTTAGCACCCTTAATAACACAAGAGGGGGTGAATTGGGTTTATGTCATATTTTTGCCTAAATGATATTAGAAATATTGAGAGAAACTTATATCTAAATTTTGGGACTGTTTAGAGATGTGAGCTAGTTGGAATTAAAAAAACAAAAAAAAAATCGGTCTATAATGTATACTTAATTGTATGGGATAATGGTCTGAAAAATATCCAACTTTGGTCGGATTTGTTGTTGCAATACTAAACTTTCATGAGGACCTATTACCTCCCTAGACTATTTAATATCGTATTTTAAACATATATATTTGCCCACGTGGACATAAAAAATAATGCAAAATTTTAAATAGTAATCTGTCCACGTGGGCACATATATACCTTTAAAATACACTATTAAATAGTTCAGGGAAAAAAAAACGGTATTAAATAGTTTAGGGAGGTAATAGGTCCTTATGAAAGTTTAGTATCGCAATAGCAAATCCGACCAAAGTTGGGTATTTTTCAGACCCTTATCCCTAATTGTATCAACAATGTATATAGATGTAAATACATTTTTGATACATGGTTATACATCATCTATATACTATTTATACAATATCGATATATTACACATGCATATGACACGTTGATTTTTTTTTTGTTGCATATATATATTGGTAAGTAACTCAATTTAATATTATGATTTGAATTTGTATGTTTTACCCACTGAACTGTTCCCATTGGAGATATATTGAGGATAGTTTTAAAATATCATTGCTTGTTTTAAATTTTCAAGAGTGGACGATAAATTCTATTCGAGTTTAATATATATTGAAAAAATTACATAACTAATAGTCAGTATGTATATATATATTTCGTATATCAATATATAATATACAAATTTATACATAATTAGTGTTTACTTTTTATATAATTATGTGTCAAAGGCCTATCAATTTTTCTTGAGAGTATCTACCTAAGCCCATCACTTTCAACACAAACAACACACAATGAGGATAAGAATGAAGGATGACATTTGTGGACCTTTGCAACATAAATTGTGATGGACCATGCATTTATATGAGTAGATGTTGATCGATCATCTTGCTATACCTATGAAAGTACCAATAACGTAACATATCTTGCATTTGAGGGCGACTTCTCATACATCTTTGCACGTATTAGAAATATTTGTATGTAAACTTCATAAATATATGAGCAACTTTCACATATATCAAACACAAAATTTATATTTGTATGATATTTGTATGCTATAGCAAAGTTTGCATAATTGCGCTCCATAACAAACATATATATGTATAATTCACTATACATATACAAAAAAAACAGTTGTATAATTCGCTATACATATACAAAAAAAACAGTTGTATAATTCGCTATACATATACAAAGAAAGCAGTTGTATAATTCGCTACACATATACAAAAGAAAGCAGTTGTATACAAAAGATCAATTGTATAATCTGTGTATGTATAAAATGAGAAAGAGAGAAAGACAAAAGAAAACTGGGCAGGGAAATATTTGTATTGTATAATTATAAGTGTATATGACGAAGATATATGTATTTGCATGTGTATATATAATTTTCTCTCGCTTTATACAAACAGAAGCACAATTTATACATTTCGTTTCTGTTTGTATAAGCGTGAGAGGCGAGGGTGGCGAACGAGATTTGAAAAAGTGGCGAGCGAGATTTGGGAGAGGGGAGAGAGGGGAATGAAAATATATGTATATATACAATTTTCTCTCGCTTTATACAAACACAAATGCATTTTATACATTTGTGTTTGTATAAAAGCAAGAGAGGCGAGCAAGACTGCCACCAAACGAGAGTGGCGAGCGAGATTCCACCAGGGAGAGTGGCGAAAATAGCAATAGTTTGCTATAGGGTACAATTAAATCAAAGTATATTTATAGCATTTAATTTGAATTAATAGTTTGTTATTATATACAATTTTCCCTGAATATATACTAAGGGCCCATCAATTTTTGTAGCTAGTATACATTTAAGCCTATTACTTTCACCCCTAACAAAACACACTCATGACCTCATTACCAAATTTTGGGATTAGTTATGCAGAGTTTAGTTAATTATATATTATTTATTTTATTTTTTCTATTCTGCATATAATTATATATAGATTCTCTCATAACTTAAACATGTATAAATTATGTAGATTTGAAAATTGTAAATCAAATATCGTATTATTTTATATATACTATCATATATGGTATTACTTATGCAAGATCAAATACATGTATAATATTTCTCCTTAACAACAATTTGCAACAAATTTTAAACATATGGAAAACAAATCAACCATAAATAAAATTTGAAGAAACAAGAATTTTATTAATAAAAGAGAAAATACATAATTATCCCATTAAAGTAAAACCTATTTTTTAAAAAGACACTTCAACTATGTAGGGGTCCTATTACCTCATTCTTATTTAGAATGAATTTATTTTTCCATTAAATGCCTACGTGGCATGTAGAGTGTAGTTCACTCTCTGATAGAAAGTGAGCTGAACCAAAAAGTAAATAAATATTTATTTAACCATTTATTTTATTAGAAATATTAATTTTTTTAGTTTTTATTTATTTATTTTATTATACTTTCTCAATTCTTTATTTTTGTTATCTTCTTCTCTAAATTTCAAAGGAACCAACTACCTCTTCTCTATCTTCTTCAACTTAGAAGACCCATTTTCTTCACTCATTTATTTCCTTGTCTTCTTGCTTCTCTTTGCTCTTTTTTCTTCTCTTGCCCTTATTTTTTTCTAAAATAATAATAATTGTAAACCTCCTTGTTAACATTGTTCTTTTTAAAAAAATAAATAAATAAATTATTATGTAGTTCTTTAGCATGTAAATAAAGAAATTTCTTCGATTTGAGAGTATTATAGAATTCCATTACCTTCATCTTAATGGAGTTCTGCTGCATAATTGTTGTAATTTTGAAAAGGAAATGGTAGATTGGAGGTGATTATTAATTTTCAATTTATAATTTGTTAGTAATTTTATTTTTGATTTAACAATAAATTGATGATATTAATGGTGGAATTGATATTATAATAGTGACGTGATGAAGACTATTCCGGAAGATTGACGAAGAAGGCGGCTACGCAGAGGATTCCTGGTGATGAAGGACTGAAGAAGAGCAGAGGATGGTAATGAAGAAAGAAGAAGAAAGAGAAAAAGGAAAAGAAAATGAAGTTAATAAAATAAGAAAAAACAAAAACAAAAATAAAGATTAAAAATTAAAATTAATACGTGGCAGTTAATATGATTTGAATTTCATCTCCATGAAAGGATTTGTGGATCTTGTTGAAGTATTTGATTATCAAGAAGACTTTGGCATATATTGATCTCTTTTTTGTGAATATTCCATGAATTTGCAGAATATTCGAGATGAGCTAGAGTTTAGAATAAAGTAGCCTCCAAGAATTCTAACTGGAATCAAATACATCTTGTAGAGTCACAACTAGAATTGAACACGTCTTGTAAAGTCCCACAAATTTTCAATGTCTACACCAGCTGCCAAACGATGATGGGGGAGGATAGTGGAAAGCTCCTTGCTATCTAAGATTCAAAGGAATTTTTGTATTGTTACGACAGAATGGACGTTGGTTTCAATGATTTTTGACGATGAATATGATGGGTTTATCTTCTTTCTTGTTTTAATGGTTGAACGATGATATAATTGTATTTTGGATATATGTTATTTGTATGTTAGGTGTATGCTAGTAGTTGTGGAATGAGTGTATGTCTGGTGTATGTATAATGTATTTAGAGTGTATCTGATGTATATAAAGTGTATGTTACTGCAAGTCATATGCATCACTACAAATATAGTGACATATACACGATATACATACAAAGTAATTATATGTTGTGCGTATAATTGTGTGCATGTCGTGTGTATGTCACGTGTATTAATATTATATACACGTGAGATACACAAAATATACGCATGAAAAAAGAAAGTGGGAAAGTGGGAACTCCAAAGAAAATAAAAAAGTAACCAAAGTTTTTATATAAATAATTTAGTGAATTTTCTAAATATTTGGCATGTACACTTCAATATCACCGAAAATAAGGGATGCTTATGATATTTTAAAATAAATTTCACGTTAAAAATGCAGAGGAAATAAAAGTGTTATTTCACATAATATTTTTTATAACTTTATGCTTTCCTTTTATATTAAATATTAAATATATACATACATTTTATTTATTGAGATATTTTAAAATATTTAAGAACTTGAGGGCAGAAAATTACCTATTCATTGATGTGCCTGCTTTAGTAAGGGTATTTTTGGAAAACATTAATTAAAATATTATTGTGGTTCTATCTTAATATAATTAGTGTATAATTTTTCAAAATTATGGAACCCATTTTAGCTATGTCCTTTAGTTATTGTTTTATTATTTTGAATGTTGGTAATATTTGTGTAAATTCTATAACTATTTTGAGTAAAAAAATCAACGGGCGATGAAGGAAAATACTCTAATTATGGACATCCCAATGAGCTCCTTCACATTAAACTTGCAAGTAAAAAGAATGCAATAATTGACTACCACAAAATATATATGATAATTTATTTTAGAGCAAAAAATTAAAATCATTTAATCAATACAACTTAAAATTTATCAATATCAATAATACTTATCATATATTCATTCTACACTTACTGAGATTGATTTAATATCGTTTATTTACCATCACCAAAAAAATAAATTTGTGAATAAATATTGAACTTGTACACACCATAAAATTTTCGTAACTAGTTAAAAATATAGTATAGATAGAAAATAAAAAAAAAATATCGCACCGACAAGGACAGTCTCTATCATTCTTCTAAAATCTTGTTTTGAAAACTCTCAATTGTATTACGAAACTGTATGCCTAACACACCATATATAATGCGTGTAAAGTTGATATTGACAATCGATTTGTTGTGCGTGCGGGGTTTATTTTACCTTCGGCGTATGTTTTCGCATTGAAGCTTGACAAATTTAGATTCGCACCATATAAAGTCATATCCGAATGAAAACGCTCCATTTCAAACACTTTTTTATATATTTAAAGCTCAATTTCAAGACCTCAAATTTAAAAAAAAAACAATCTCATTTGTTGTGTGATGACAATTTGTTGTGTCATTGTCACTTCAATTCTTTCCACACGCATCTACTACTTTTGCTTGCTTTTAATTTTGTCTTTCCTTTAGTCCCTTTTTTAGGCCACTGGTTTAATTTTTGGATTGTGCCCATTACTTATTTTGCAAAAAAATAGTACTCTAGAGTTGGGCAATCTCAATTTTAAACTTTCTTCTTTTCCCCTCTTTTAACACACAAACATTATTGTTTGGAAATTTTGATCAAAATAGTTACTATATTTTTCCTAATTTAATGGACTTGCAAAAGAATATCCTACATTTTGAAAATAATTTAAAATGAGTAATTAATTCTACAGTAAAATTAAACAAATTGTTTTTCTCTTGATATGTTTAAGTAAAAAACTATAAAATAATATAGTCGACTAATAAAAAATAATACACTATTTTAAATTAGGAGATTATTATGTAGATTATCTACCCGACCTGATCAAGCATATGTCTCAATAATAATACTCCCTCCGTCCTACCTATTTTATGTGGCACTTTTCAAATTTCAAGATTTAAACAAGTCTATCTTTGACCATAAATTTTTCATAGATATTTTAAACATTTTGAATTTTCAATTATTGTGACTTATAGTACTTTTTACGTAGTTTACAATTATATAAATTTTATTTCGAAAAAATTGAAGATTTCATGCGCAAATTCCCTGTCAAACTTAAATTGTTTGACTCTCGAAAAATGAAAAGTGCCACATAAATTGGGACAGAGGGAGTAATAATAATAATAATAAAAAGATGAACCTTGAAAGATATTCCAAAGGTTCCTTATTAACGAATTATATTATCCAGAAGAATCATACCAAACTCGGTCATATTACGAGGAGATCTTGATAAGTTCAGGAAGTGCAGTATCATTGTACCATCGAAACTGTCCTAATAATAATGATAATAATAATAATAATAAGAAGATGAAGAAGAAGAAGTTATTTGGTGTAGCAACAAATAATTAAATAAAGAGTTTCTCCTTGCCGACCAAATAAAGATGTATTTATTTTTTAAGAAAAAAAAAGATTAGAGGAGGCAACTTATTGGTGAAGTAGAAGAAATAAGAAGGAAAATTTAAATTTAAACAATGTAGAGATATGAGTTGGAAAAGTAGCTCACCAATTAATTAATCAGTGTACCATAATTTTAGCATTACTTTTTATTTGAAACCTAATTTTTTTTTATTGATCACTTATATTACAACGAATTTATTTTTATTAAGTAATTTATTTTTTTAACAATCAGGCAAACTTAAGTATGTGAAATATATTCGTTATTGATGTGGCAAATGGCGAATGTGTCATTTGAGTAAAAAACTCCAATTTAAAAAATAAAAAATAATATTCTCAAAAAGAAAAAGAAAAACTTAGAACCTGTTTAAATATGAAAATTATTTATTTATTTGAAAAAGAAACTTGTTACTTTATTTAAGAATTATAATGCAAATTTTAAATATAACTTTAAATTTTATTTTGGAATTTTGGAAACATCTCAAAATCTATTTTTATTTTTTCCATTTTACTTTTTGACCTTTATTATTTGCCTCAATTTATTTATTTATTCAATAAAAAACAAGCTCATTTGTTTCAACCACTAGAGCTACCCATTTATTCTCTTCAATTTTCATTTTGCTCAATTATTGAACAACTTTTATTTTTTACTATTATTGTGTCAACTTTTATCGGGCTGGTACAACTGAATGTTCGGATTTTTTTTATTTTTTTTAGAGAATTTAGTGGTATGTTTCAAATAAAGTAATCAAGTTAGATGATTTCGTTAGTTTTCAGAAATTGGGAGTATAAATTATATCAAGAAAAAATATATGTAAATTCTAAAAATAATTTCAAAGGTTATGTTCAAACACAATTTTCACATTGTAATTTTCTTTTCATTTTTTCTTCCTTACCCCCATTTTTTTTTAAAGAGATATAATACTAATAAAAAACACAATTTCAAAATTCCAAAATAAAGTTAATAATATTTGATTTTTATGGTCAAATACCTACTTAATTTACACTCAATGTGGGTTGAAAGAAAATCAAATCTTTTGTAATTTTTTTTAAAAATAAACCGAATTCATCGATGACGGTCTAAAGTTGACACCAACGTAACTTTCATTTAGGTTGATAGGCATCATCTCATTTAGGCTTTGTCATTTTAAACACCTCAAGTAGGGCCTATGTCATTTTGATATTTTTACTGAGTTGACGCATTATATGTGCTACGCTGATTTTGAGCACGTCAAACTATCAAAGGCCTTGTATTGTTTAATTAACTATTTTTGAGTTAAACATAAGAAACTTAGAATAGTTGATACTAGTTCTTTCATTACTTACATTGAAGAACACAATTCTTTAACTTGCATTCATTCCCTCTTGTGCTACTAAAACAACACAACAAATGATCTGTAAAAATTATTTGCATCGTAATTTATATTAGTATCAAAATTTGTAATGTTGCAATGATAAAAGGGCCACCAAACGAATATTTGCAACTTAAATTATTAACAAATGGAGCCTATTAGTTAATGAATAGTAATCCCTCCGTTTCACAAAGAATGACCTAGTTTGACTTGACACGAAATTTAAGAAAATAAAGAAGACTTTTGAATTTTGTGGTCATAAATTAAAGTTATGTCAAATGTACAAAATTGTCCTTTAATCTTGTGACCTTAAACATGTCACGTGAAAAGCTGAAATTAAAATGTTACCAAAAAAAGAAAAAAAATCATTCTTTTTAAAATGAACTAAAAAGGAAAAGAGATAATTCTTTTTTAAACAGAGGAGTATTATCTTTTGAACAAAAATAAAAAATAAAAAAATGGAGTCAAATAGAGTACTAGCTAAGGCACATGTGCCAGCCTTGACAAAACAAATAAATCCAGCATATTAGAATTGGCTTATGCATGTGCGCCATATTACGCCCACGTCGGCTTTAACAAGAGTGCATGTAACGCCCCTCATCTACTTACGCATGCAAACACGTATGGTTTTTTACTATATACTATTTGTGTGGAAAATTCAAGTTAGATTTTTTGGAGGTACAAAAGATATCTTAGATATTTAGTAGAATTTTTTAAAATTTTGTAGAGTAATATTTTTGATATTTGTACTTAAGAAAAAACTAAATAGTCTAGAATATTAGATACTTGAGGAAGATATTTATAGAAGAGGTTAGGACAATCTAGATTCTTATCGTTTGGTGTGAGGGATAAAAATAAATAGTGATGGATAAAAAAATAGTGATGGGATAAATTTTTGTATCTTGTTTGGTTGTCATGTTTGGGATAACTTATCCCACCATTTACTTCATAGTGATGAGATAAGTTATCTCATATACATGGTGGGATAAGTTATTCCAGGATAGCTAATCCCATGATAATTAATTCTGGGATAACTTGTTCCCAACCAAACGATCCATTAGTATCTAGAATCATCCCTTCACAACAAATAGGGGTGGCATTATTAGTCATTTGTAATAACCCAAGAACAATCCAAATCAAATAGTCTTCTTCCATAACAAAGTTCTCTTATTCAAAATATCCAAGTTCTTATTTCTAACTTCCTCTTCTTTAGTTGAATTTTCTGATCTTAGTTAACGATCTTGGGCTAGCGGCAGGTTTTCCAATTATATTTTTCTTCTGCTATTCTCTACAATTTCCTCCGTTCTAAAATATTTATCACGTTATATTTTTTGAAAATCAATTAATTAATTTTTAAGTCGATTCAATTTGATTAGGTTAATTCAAAATTGTTATAATTAAAATTTAAATGTTTTCTTGTATTCTGTAATATATAAATTAGATTGTATCATATTTTCGTCATTTCAGAATACTTGTCAAAAATTTATTTTTGAGAATCAAATGATTAGAGACATATTAAAATGTAATTTTTTTTATCATGTTGGTATGAGATTTAAAAAAAAAAAAATTATAGTTTTTTTTGTATATTTTTTTTAATATTTTAAATTATACAATGATATCAAGATCTTAATTCCATGAGTAATTTATAGAGTTCAAACTCATTAATGTTTCTTGAGTTTTTCCAAGTTTCAACTAAAAGTATTTTTATTACAATTTTTTGTTCCAGCATTAAAAGATGACTAAATATTGAATAATTTTTAAAAGATGACTAAAATTTAATTGTCGATCCAAAAAGTATCTAATTTTCATTTTATAATATATATTGAGCCCTAGGCAATACATACCACAATAAATTTGTAGTATTGACAAATACATGGAAAGTGTGGTGCACCTTTGGACAAATGCGTGGATTAGAACACCGAAAACAATGATATGGATAAAGTGTAATAGGACCATTCTGGTTTTGGAGTTGGTTGGTTTATATAGTTTAATAAAAACACAATACAGAAGTTTCCAGCTCTTTTCCAACTAATTCCTGTTCGTCTCAGTTACGAAATCAAAATTTTTATTAAAAAAATAAATACATAAAGAGTTGAAGGAGGTTCAATATTTACTACGCATACGTAAAAAGTAATATTAATTATAAATAAATAATATAATATTTCTTTGAAAAGGGATTAGAAGAACCGTTAGCCCGAGTCGGCTCCACTGCTGGGCCCACTCCTTGTTCTTGTATGATGCAATGGAAACTCCTAGAATCTTAGCAAGAATCAACTTCCACCTAACACCAAACAAACCACAAATACCAATTGAGGTTGTGGTGGAGTGATAAATACTTCTTCATTTTTTAATTAAGATCTCGAGTTTGAGTTTTCTCGGATACATAATCGCTTTTGTTAGGAAATACTTTATCTTCAATGTGGGACTTCTCGGGATAATTCTAAATTTAATTCGGACTTCAATGTATTTAGTCGTGCTCCAATGTGGGTACAGATGAGAATTAAAAAAATAATCCCCAAATATTTAAGAATTTTCTTGGATACTTGTACCCTTAATTATATATTTAATTATGGATTATGCACCTTATTATACCCCTAAACTATATCTTTATTCCAATTACTTAGGCATAATCTTTGGATTGTTCTCCAAATTTCTAGTGCTTCAACTTTATGGATTTTCCAAGGCTGTCTTTATATCCATGTGTCATAGTTGGTAGGACCAATCTAAAGACCCTTTGGCAGCTGGCACCAACCTCCACCAGTCTTTGAGGTATGGTAGGCCCCACCCCACCCCACTCCCACCCCCACCCCACCCTAAATATCAAATGGGGGTGCAATTAGTTTTCTACAAAAATGAGGCTTGGATTGGTCACTTTTGTTATGACATTGTTGATGGTGGGCAATGAGAAAATTGTGGGATACTATCTTTCAAAGTCTTGAATTTTCCTCTTCATCTCTACAAAGCCTAAGGACCCCCACATCATTTAGGAGGCTTTAACTTGAAAAAAAAACATTTCTTGATTGCCTCCCTTCTTCTTCATAGATAAAAATTGAATCTTTTTTCTTTGTTATTTTGCACACACCCTTTTTGGGGGTTTAATCATTTGATGAAGTTCTTGTTTTAAAGATTATTGTTTCTGTTTTCTTGAAGAAGGGAGGTTGTTTTTTTTTTTTTTAAAAAAAAGATTACATTTTTTTTCATTTGTGTTATTATTAGAGGAAGAAAAATGATAGTTAGGTGGTGGATAACAGCACTGCAATTGACAGAGCTGTTTGTGAGTTCTTTGGTTCATTTGGTTTATGGGTTTTACATATTCAGCACAGCTGTGGCTGGTGACCTTTCTCAGGCTTTAAGCGATTGTTTTTACAAGAATAATGTGGAGGTCAGCTTGAAATCAGAGGATTCAAAAGAGAATCTAACAAGTACAAAAGATCTGCCTCCCATTGTGTTGGTTCATGGAATCTTTGGTTTTGGAAAAGGGGTATTTTCTTTTTCTCAATTTAGCTCATATTAGGGTAAAAGATTCAATTTTTATCTAAAATGGTGTTGGAATTGTGATGTTTTTGTAGAGATTAGGTGGGCTTTCCTATTTTGCTGGTGCAGAGAAGAAGGATGATAGGGTTCTTGTGCCTGATTTGGGCTCGCTAACTAGCGTATATGACAGGTGGGTTCATGCAGCCTAGGTTGTTCGGATTTTTCAAAAATGTCAATGGTTGTGTGTCGGATTCTTCAAAAGTAGTGTGTTTTTGGAGAATTTGACACGGGCGCGGGATTGAAAGTGAAGAGTCTGTGCAACTTAGGATGCAGCCTGAAATGCTTGTTATTTTATCTTCTTTTTTGGCATGTTGTTGTTCTTGTTTTTTTGTGTGGAAAATTTGATGGAATTTAGGTTTCAGGGCTCGTGAGTTGTTTTATTATTTGAAAGGAGGGCAGGTTGACTATGGGGAAGAACACAGTAAAGCTTGTGGGCATTCCCAATTTGGACGAATTTATGAACAAGGTTGAACTTTTTGGCTGCTCTGCTTAGTTTCAATTCTATGTTGCTCGGATACTCCAAACATGTTGTTACACCCATCAGATCCTCCATAAATGCACTACTTTTAAAGTATCTGAACCTGTCTGGCATTTTTGAAGAGTTTGAGCAACGTAGAGTTTCGTTGCATTTCAATGTTTTGTGAATGGTTAATTTATTCTTTTCTACTGTCTTTTTAAGCAGGGCATTATCCAGAATGGGATGAAGATCATCCTATTCATTTTGTTGGGCATTCAGCTGGAGCACAGGTTGTTCGAGTTTTGCAACAAATGCTAGCTGATAAGGTTAGTCTGCTTATAATCAATTCATGGATTTTGAGAATTTGGAAGGAGTTTTGTTGTTAATTTTAAGCTTATTGTGATTGTAGGCGTTTAAGGGTTATGAGAACACTTGCGAAAACTGGGTCTTAAGCGTCACAGCATTGTCTGGAGCATTCAACGGGACTACAAGAACCTACTTTGATGGAATGAAGTAGGTTTCTGATGTCTTATTATTTTGTAGTCCACTTGTCTGCCCTAGACCAATCTTATTTTATGTAGTTCAAATATATTTGATATCTTATTGTCTTATAGATAACTAATAAGTGCTACCTTGGCTGTTCAATATATCAATTGTGCTAACAACCACAAACTTAGTGTAATTCCAAAGGTGAGATCTGGGGAGAGTAGAGTGCACCTTAACCTTACCTTGGTTAAGGTAGAGAGGTTGTTTTCGATAAATTCTTGTCTCAAAGGAAGATGTAAAAGAAAGCAGTAGCAATAAGCAGAAATAACAATAAGATAGTATAATAATCAAAGGCTAAAGAAACTAAAATCTAAGAACATGAAAAAACAAGAATAAACTAATACTCCTGGAATGGGAAAGCAATACACCTGATTACCTACTAACCTTATACCCTAATTCTCGACCTCCACACCCTTCTATTAAGGGTCATGTTCTACATGAGCTGACGTTGCGTCATGTCCTGCCTAATCATTTCACCTCAATACTTAGGTCTACCTCTACCCCTCCTCAAGCCCACAATCTTATCCTCTACGGGGGCACTCCCATCTTGACTTGAATATTTTCATTCCTAATGTTATCTCTCTTGGTATGCCCACACATCGGTCTCACCATCCTCATCTTTCCAACTCTCATTTCTGGACATGGGAGTTCTTGCCTGATCAACACTTTGCCCCGTATAATATAGTCAGTCTAACCACCATATTGTAGAACTTACCTTAAAGTTTTGGCGGCACATTCTTATCACACAAAATACCGGATGTGAGCCTCCATTTCATCCACCCTGTCCCATTATGATGTGTGACATCTTCATCAATCTCATTATCCTGGATTACTAACCCCATGTACTTGAAACTTCCTTTCTTGGGGATAACCTGTGAGTCAAGCCTCCGCATCCCCATCCCGCTTCATGGGTTACATCACTTGTGCTATTGGTGTCATTTTCTGAATTTTAGTAGTGACCTTAGAGCCTTAGATGATATTATCAGACACCACTTCAGGTGTAATTCAATGGATTCAACCTGTATTTATCCTATCAGTATTAGATAATGATAATATAAAGGTTTTAGACTTAATTGTTTCTGTTAAATCCACTTTCAATCTGCTGTACCTTTCTACTCTGTTTGGTTATGAAAGCATTGCTGTCATCTGTTTGTAACATTTAGTTTGAAGTTATATGTTTACTTTTATGATTTGTCGAAATCTTGAGTCTTTACTTAATTGACTGATTTCATTTACAGTCCTGAAGATGGGAAGTCCTTGAGGCCTGTGTCTTTGCTTCAACTTTGCCGCATTGGAGTAATAATTTACGATTGGTTTGACATCCCCTGGCTAAAGAACTATTACAACTTTGGGTTTGACCACTTCAACATATCCTGGAGAAAATTTGGAATATGGGGTCTTATTGATTGCCTCTTAGGAAATGCTGGTCCATTTGCTTCAGGGGATTGGATACTTCCAGATCTTACCCTCCAGGGGTCGATCAAGCTGAACAGCCACTTGCATACGTTTCCTAACACGTACTACTTCAGCTATGCTACCAAGCGTACCAGTAAAGTCATGGGTATAACAGTCCCTTCTGGCATACTAGGTATACATCCTCTGCTGTTCATCAGAATCCTGCAAATGAGTCTGTGGCGCCATCCTCCAGATGTCCCTCCCCCATACAAGGGCTATAGGTGTGCCTTTTTGCTGCCAAATAACAATTTCTATACGAATCATACGTAGGTTCATCATCTCACTGCTTTCGATTCATCTAATTCTTGCAGGGATGAGGATTGGTGGGACAATGATGGTGCACTCAACACTATATCTATGACACATCCTCGTTTCCCCGTTGAGCACCCAAGTCAACTGGTTGTTAAAGATTCTGATTGCCAGCCTTTTCTACCTGGCATCTGGTAGGCAACCAGTCTTAAAGCTTCTGCTATTATATTTGCTTTACACTTCTTGCAATTGGAGTTTTGCACCTTCTCGTCGCTGTTTTTTCTCTAATATGTTTCTCACTTAACCCCATTAAAGATGATACGATTTGGAAACTATGACTTATATGTTTCTTTAATCAAGAGTTCTTAGGTTTATACCAATTATCTTTGAGATATGGAAAATTTGTAAATTTGCAACTATTGAACATTCTGCATATTTGTTTGACATATCGGATACTTGATATTGCTATTGTGTGTAGTTGTTATTTGAATAAAACGATAGGGTATTTCAGGGAAGCTTTAGTACTAACATTTCCTTTGTTTCTTCTCTGGAATCAGGTACTATAAGATTGTTGAAGGTGATCACATTCTTTTCATTGTGAATCGTGAAAGAGCTGGAGTTCAATTTGATTTGATCTATGACAGCATTTTTGAGCGTTGCAGGAAGCATGCCTTCAGAAAGAATCCGACAATGCCAAACCATATAACTTAATAGTTAGCAAAGATGTTGCTCTTACTAATGCGCGCTACAAGCTCTTAAGAGAGTGTAGAGGTTAAAGAAAAGGGAATCTGTGATATCCAAATACTCTTCCGGCGCTTCTTGCCTCTTTTTTCATCAGACAAAAAACTATTTTCCCTTTGAAATGTAAATGTGAATAGGCTTGCAGAGGAAAAACTATTTAGTGTCTTAGCTTGCAGAGGAAAAATGTGAATTGAGACATGGCACACTGGTCTCTTGTATTATTGAAAACATAAAGATAGATTTTCAGAAGAATATATTAGAGAGGTTTCTGTTTTAACTATGTGGTGATCTGCAACATTTCAAACTTTTACATATTGAGCAAATGCAATCCACTCTAGATTAGGATTTGAAGTTTTAGTTAAAACTTGTGGTTATGCATGTAAGTTGTTATTTTTTCCTGATCGTATCATGTTAAGATTCTAGTAGTTCTATCAGACCTAAGAGTGTGGCCTAGTGGTCAATGAAGTAGTTGAGATTCATGAGGTCTTAGGTTCAGATTATAGCGGAGATAAAAAATATTAGGTTATTCTTCCCATTTGATCACTATACAGCTAGTATTATGTGGAATAACTTGATGTTACAGTAGGATACACCCTTGGTCCTAGTACTTTGTTATTAAACTTATTAGTTACACGTTTGTATCCAGGCTTTTGATCTGTTTATTCTCCCCAAGTATAAGTAATAAGGGTTAAATGGAGCGACTTGGACAATACTAGGCGTTCATATAATTGATGTTAACTTGCATGAGATTAAGACGTAATTGTGAATGGAAGTGTTAGTGGGGGAGTTGTTCAATGATGCATGGATTCAACAACTTCTATCTTGTTTTGGTTGATGAGATTAACCGAAAAGCAAAGATGACATAAAAAAAAACTGCTTACAGTTATATTTTTGGGCTCTTAAAAGAGGAGTCCGGAGCTAAAAGGGCAAAAAAATTTGCCAAAAATTCCAAAAAGGCACATCATATTTTTTTTAAACCAAAAGGGCAAAATCGTTCCTGCCGAAGCGATTTCCCTCTGACACATACTGACACCATTTATTCTGTTAGAACTAAAAATCGCTGTCCTTTTGCCCTTTTGGTTTCATGGATAATCCAGCAAAAGCAACTAGCAGCAGCCTTCAAAGAAGTTAGCTATGTGATTGTCAGAGGGAGGAGAGTGAAGTGTGATAATGAGGAAATCAATGCAGTTTTGGGCATGCCCACAAATATTGAGGATCACTGCCAGTACCTAATCAGAACAAATAAGCTGGATGAGATGAAAGAGTGGTTAGCCCCACTAATTACAGATGAAACTCCAAAGTGGGTGGCGGAAGGAGTTCCCAATGAAAAGAAAGAACTAAACATAGCCACAAGGTTTTGGTTCAGTTTTATCAGCAACACAATTATGCCATCCCAAAATGAGTCGATCCTTCGCCTTGCCAAGACAGCTTGCCTGGGTTGCATCATAGAGGATACTCAGATAAACTTGGGTACAATCATTGCTTCAGAGATACTCATGCGTGCAAAATAGAGCCGAACCTCACTTCTATTTCCAGTCTTAATCACAGAATTATGTAAACAAGCTCAGGTGCCTCGAGATGCCAAGAGAGATGAAGAAATGATGCCCACAGCCTTTACTGACATCTAGAGGATCGAAGCCGAGTACCTTAAGGATCAAGAAGAAAGGAAGAAGGCAGCATTGGTGGAGTCAGGAAGCACAAAATCATCACTTGCAGAGGCACATCCAGATTCTTCTGCTACTGCAAGGTCTCCAAGACCTGATGCTGTTGCTACTATTTCCCGTCCTCCACTCACCCAGACTTCCCTACTCCGGATGGGATAGCTCGCCCTTTCTGCTGAACGTCGGGCTGCCAATCTAGAGACCTCTATTCCAAGCATGATCCAGATTGCCTTAGCTGATGCTGTGACACCTCCGAACACTATCATTAACGCCCTAGTATCCAGGATAGCGGTGTGTGTACCAAGGGGCCACAAATGAGGTGACAGCTTTAAAGACGTCCATTGTTAAGCTGCAAAAAGATGTAAACCACCTGAAGTTCACCGATGTGCCCATGGTCTTTGGAACAAAGAAAATCCTAGACATGTCTGCAAAGCCTCAGACCACCACTGGACATGGGGATAGAGCAAATCATATAGTCAACCTTGACTCAGAGGAAGAGACTGACGAAGAGATGATTGAGGGAGCTGCAACAGATGACATAGTCGAGACCGAAGAAATCATGATAGACGCTGCTGTGCAAGCCTCCTTGGCAAAGAATCCTGCTGCTGGATCCAGTGGAGCTAGTCCTTCTGGAAGTTACTCCGGGCAATGATGTACATATAGGTGGAGCGACGACTTAGCCAGGATCCCCTCTTTACCTCCCTCTCTGTCTTTCTTTATTTTGCCTTTCGGATTATGTGGTAATTGCATTTGAGGACAAATTGCTTTTATTTGTGATGGGGTGAGGTTCACCTTTTGTGTGATATTTGTGATTTCATGTTTTGTGTTATTTGGGCTGTTCTGTTTAAAATTATTTTTACACTGCTTTCTGTGGATGATTGAGCTCATGGCTCCTTTTGGTTTTAAATTATAAAAATGATTTTGACCCTTTCAAAATTTTTTTATTTTTTGAAAATTTTCGCCACCGCTTGTGTTGAAAGTGACTGTTCTTTTGCAAAATTTAAGTCTCAGTTCCGATCAATACTAATGACTTGAATAGTGCTCTCAATAGAACGACCATGAATGTGCGGCTACGATGAGGCCAAATGAAGTTGCATAGACAATATGTGAACTCTTTGCATCTTGTTGTGATTAACCATTTATCGAATTGATTCTCTTGTAATGACCGTTGTACACTAGCGAAAGTGTGTAGTCTCGTTTGACTTAAGTGTCGATGCCTCGGTGATTAGCTTACTCTGAACCATGCATGAATAAACCCAGAATTTGCCCCGTTAGTCTGATTGATTTAGAAAGGTGTCCTGTTGATATGATCTTAGGCAACTTCAAAGAGTGTGAGCCAAATTTGACATATACCTCTTTTGTGGCCTACCCGTGAGCGTGTGAAACTCTTTCGAACACCCCTTGAGCCTTACCTTTCTTTGGAAGAACCTTGATGAACCCTAGACCTTACTTAACCCACTACTTATAATCCTCTAGAGTTGTGATTTAGTGAATAGCCAACTTAGGGGGGTGTGGTGAAAAGGAAAATGAGAAGTCAAGAAGTGCAAGAAAAAGTCTCTCTAACCCATGGTATTGCAAAACAAAATGGAAACCCCCCAAAAAAAATGTATATATATAAATTTTGAATAAAAGTGCATAAGGAATTGAGTTTCCAAGTAATACATGTAGAGTGAATGAAAGGATGACTTAGAAGCACTAGAAGAAAAAGTGACCAGGGAAGGAAAAAGGACTTCTTGAGAACATCACATCTCACGAGGATGAAGAAGTCACTGAGCCTAAATGACCATACCTATACACTCAGCCCTATTACAAGCCTTGAAAAGACCTTTTTGATCTTGAGTAAGCCGAATCGAAAGTCGATTGAAAAATAAGGGTAAACCTATGGGTGAAAACATGCATTGTGTTCCTCTTTTTGAGTGTGAGCGTTGCATCTGATTCCTGGTCTTAAATTGAGTAGACTCTATGTGTGAATACAAAATCATTTTTGTGTGAGGGCATTTAGATACTTTTGTTGAGCTTGAACTTGCATTAGTAGCAAGTATTGCGAGCATGAGAATCTTTGGTAATGGTGTGTCACAACTTGAATCTTTGAGTACACAATTGAATCTTTGCATAAGTAAATTGATTTTGTTGTGTGCATTCATGATTGAGTCTTGTGTAGCACTGTTCAAGACACCCTTTTTGAACGACTGAACTTGAGTTTACTTGAGGACAATCAAAAGTTTAAGTTGGGGGTGTTGATGAGTCCACAAATTGGACTCATTTAGGGCTTTATTTTAATAGAAATTGTGTCCTCAAATGCTTATTTTATCTCAATATATGATGAAAACCTTTAAGTTTCAGGTATTTGAAGTTTGAAGGAATGCATGGACACTACTTTGCAAAAAAGGAATGAAAGGGCTGAAAAGAACAAGAAAACAAAGACCTGAGGATCGCCGAGTCCACTTGGCGAATCGCCGAAGGGCCTCACTGCGCCTTTTGTTCCAGTGTGCTGAGCCCAGAAGGAAAGGATCAAGTCGACGGAAAAAGTAAGCAGTCGATGCATCATCGAGAAGGTCCGTGAAGCAGTACTATGTCTCCCAATGACTCAGAGTACGACGATGTCGAAGGATGGTGCAAGAAGGCGATGAACTACACCAAAGGGTGAATCACCAAGTTGATCGGCGATTCCGACTAATGTCGCCGAGTGATCCACTGCAACACAAGTTTTTGAAGCCTATAAATACTCGTTGAGAGTTATAGCTTAGTATGAGTTTTTATAAATTTTAGTAATAGGAGTGAACAATATCAGTTTTAGCATTACATTATAATTTTAGTACTTTTTACTCTCAAGTTTGGAGAGGGTTTTGAAAACTTGAAGAAAGAAGTTCATTTTCCCCAAGTTGGAAGTGGGTCTTCTCCATTCTTCTTCCTTTGCTTAAATCAAGGTTTAATTTCTTATACCCATGTGATTTCACTATCATTTTTAGGTGTATTTTGTTATTTCTTGATGTGTGGCTAAAAACCCCTATTCTTGGGGGGAGGGGGGGTGATTTAGCAAATATGTGTTGATATTATTGTTGGGTCTTGCTTGCTGAAAAGTTAGATGTATTTTAATTGTGATTTCACCTATTGGTTGTGGTTTAATTTAATGAGTTTGTAGTTGCAAATACAAAGCCACCCATGTGTTTTCAGCTTGCCTGAGAGGGAGGTCGCGAAACTAAGACCACTAGACTAATGGACTAAGGAGTTGGTCGACATTCAGTTCAGCCCGAGAAGGTGAGCCCTAGTCCCACATCCTAACACTCAGCTCGAGAGAGTGAGTAAGGTAAGGCGTAGGCTGGTCTTCATGCGGCAAATCGGTGTCCGAGAGGAACGCATTTGAAATGGGGTAAGTTGCCCGAGAGGGAACTTATTGCCATTTAAAGCTTAGCCTAGTCACTATTATCTTGCAAATTTCCTATCGAAAACATGTACCCAACTATTTATCTCAACTTGTATTGCAGTCACACCCCAAGAACTCCTCCTCATACTTGATTTTCTTGCGATTTTTGTTGTTTTTACTTACTTGTGACAAAACCCCCAAATTGATATTTGACACTTTTGTCCCCCTTTGATGTACAATATTTTTAATCGTTAATGTCTTTAGCTACGACTAGTTAGAACTAGATTTTATTTTTTCTATTATTCTCAAGACCGCTCCCTTGGGACACGATCCCAACCCTCGGTTGGGTTACTATATTATCGACGATCGTAGACACTCGAACCATAGTTAGTGTCATTGGTCACGATAAGCATCAATGCTACATTCCAGTTTTCACACCCTTTAATGTTCAAACCATCAAACTACTTAGGCATACAAACTCTTCCCCAAGCAACTAAGGAGACTTTCCTATGTCCTTCAGATTTCCCCCATAGATAAAGAATAAAATAGCATTGATAACCAGTAGTCGACCAGCATAAGATAGTTGCTTCACATCCATTGCTTATTCTGCTTGTTATCTTGTCCACTAGTTGATGGCAATCCAATTTGCTCCATTTCTTTGGGGATAAAGGCAGACCTAAATATCTGATAGGTAGGGATCCTTTAGTGAATCCAATTCTATCAAGAATCTTCTGTTGAAGTGCTTGTTCTAACCCTGCTAGATAAATGCTAGACTTCTCCTGATTCGCCACCATCCCTTTTACAACACTAAAATGATTAAGTGCCTCTATGATTTTGTTAATAGAACTCAGGTCCCCTTTGCATAATAGAATCAAATCATCAACAAATATTAAGTGGGTGAGTTTTGTTGCCTTGCACATAGGATGAAATTGAAACTCAGACAATGCACTTATTCTTTTTAGGACCCTTGTTAAGTATTCCATGACAAACACAAATAGTAAGAGGGACATTGGGTCTCCTTGTCTAAGTCCCCTTCTCCCTTCAAAGTAATGTCCTTCACCATTTACTTTGATAGTAAATTTCGTTGAAGTCACACACTTCATAACCAGATTGACAAAAGGTATAGGAAAACCATAGCCTAACAGGGACTCTTCTAAAAATTCCCAACTTACCATGTCATAAGCTTTCTTGAGATCTATCTTCATTGATCATCTAGGAGTTTTTTACCTACTATAATGTCTTAGTAGGTCATGACAGATCAATACATTGTGGATAAGAGACCCCCCTTCTACAAAAGCACCTTGATTCTTCGACACTATCACTGATATTACTTCTCTTAATCTTTGACAAATCACTTTTGAGATGCATTTGTATAGAACATTACAACAAGCTATAGGTCTGTATTGGCTTGCAAACTGAGGATGTTCTATTTTTGGAATTAGAGCAACCATAGTTGCGTTCCCCACTTCTTAATCATGCAAATGGAGATAATATATAAAATATCAATTAATGGTTTTATGTTAGTATTAAGCTTATACAAGAAATGTTATTTGTTACTTTTCATCTCTTTTTGGAGAATGAACCATGCTTTCGCTATTATACTTTAATATAACGATTGAAAAGCTATGATTTATTTGTGAAGCATATAATATCATATTGTCCTAAAAAGACATAACAAATTATAGGTAAGTGATAAGTATAAAATGCGTGCTTGAAAAAGTATAGAGATCAAGGAGTTAGAGATGACAATGGGTGGAGGGGGGAGGGGGTGCAAGTTGGAAGGAGACAAATTGGATTTTATAAATGTTAGTGTGGTGCATAAAATCAAATAATTATTTACTACTAATGCTTATTTCTCTAACCGAATATATTTTTAATTACTCTAGAGCTTCTTAATCATCATTTTCGAAAGCTAGGGTAAATATCCCAAACTTAACATGTTGGAATAGACTAAAACTTTGGAAGTTCAAATGATAAACTTCAAATACTCCTTATGTTTTAAAATAATGTTTTTATCTTTTTTTTTTTAAATTTCAAAATAAGTGATATTTTACAAAATCTAGCTAAAAATACCATTTATTATGAAATGAAGGAAGTAATTTGTTACCATATTAGAAACAAATATTTGACTTTTAATATGTTAAAACTTTTTAAAATTAATTAAAAAAAAAATTTGGATTAAATTCGTTATGCATCATATTGCACTGAATTGCACTTAACATTAATTAAGTTTCGGATTAAATTCTTTCTATTTTCACCTTTTATATCCCAGTTGCATTTTATGGTTAAAAATATTCTCGAATGCACGTGCACCCTCACACTACCAGGTGGGCCAGTCTCTGTGTGCTACCCATATTGTCTAAACAATTTATGGTAATTGAATCCCTCAAGCTAGCTTTTTTTCCGTATGTGTGCGTCTTTAAGCTTGTAAGAGAAGTAAACCGCAACTTGTGAGAGTTACCTGGTAGATCAGTGAAAATATCTTCATTTAAAAATAGTAAAAATTACATAAAAATATAATTTAAGATATTATAATCTCTAAAATGGCCTACCGTTTAATTTTTTTACATAAATCCCATGTTGGATAAATCTCTATGCCCTTTCGGATACATCCTCATACCTCTCAGTTACATGCTTATCCACTCTAGGATACATCCCTCCCATTTAGTTATGTACCATTTGCAATGTATCGAACAACCAAAGAATGTATTCGAGAGCAATGAAAAATCAGGGGTTTTTGTAATTGGGAAAACTTTCAGAATATGATGTATTAGCTGTTGAAGATAAGGGAAGCAGAAGATATGGAACATATTAAACAACGTGTGGTACAATCAACATGTACAACTATTAACTATAATGGAGTTAGAGTCACAGATGGACTGGGCTACTAAAGTCGACTAGCTAGGTTACTATGTGTCGTGTTAGTTGAAGTCAACTAGAATTAGTTATAAATGTAGTAGTAGTAGTAGTAGTTTTTGTAAATTGTGTATTTGTATTATAGTAGGACTCTAAGTATAACAAGCCCAGGACACTGCAATTCACTCCTATATAAGGAGATGTATACAATCCTTGATTTCTTTCATTCTTTAAGTGAGAATTCTACATGGTATCAGAGCTCATAAACTCTTCTTCTCGCCTAGTATTAAATCTAAAGTAACCACACACACTACAAGAAAAGTGCGGATTACATATAATTTTTTCTAGGGATTGTATACAAAATTTAGTTTCCTGTGGATTTTTCTACAATAAAAATCAATGGTAAAATCTTTGTAAGTAATTATTTCCTACGAATTTCAAAATTTTCAAGTAATTTACCTAAGGATTCAAATTTTGCATGTAAATTACTTGCAAATTTTCTTGTAAAAATACCTCAAAATATTTTGGTAAAAATTAACAAAAAATTATAAAATTTCTTACAATTTTTTCGCAAGTAAAACCGCATGAAATTATTTTAATAAATTTTCAAGAAAATTCTTGTAAATAATATTTTTCCTAATTAATTATTTTGTTTACCCACCCATTATTAATTGCACAACTTAACATTTAATATCATTGCCCACCACTTAATCCTTGCCCCCTGCCCTGCCCACCCATTATTAAATGCACAACTTAGCATTTAATTCCATTGCCCACCACTTAATCCGTGCTTTTTTTCTTTTCTATTAAAGTAATTTCTATCAATGTTCTTAGTCATAGTAGTATAAATGCTAAATTTTTGGTGTCATCCTTCGATGTGGTACAAAAGGTACTAGTGACATTACACCAATTTTGATGTCTTCCTCCAATATGGCTTCAGGCGATTTTTTTGTAAAACATTTATGAACCCTCCGTAGAGAGTTGGGGGAGCAATACGTGAGGTCTCACCATTTTTTGCATGTATTTTGAACATTTAGAAGTCATTTTTACAGTAATTAGACAGTTTTCTTAGTTTTTCATGTGTGTTAGCCCATGAATATATTGGTGATATGGCTTGAGAACGATTTTTTTTGCAAAACCTTTACCAAATTCTCCGTAGGGAGTTGGGGGAGTAGTACGTGAAACCTCACTATTTTTGTAAATATTTTTGACATTTAGGATTCATTTTATAGGAATTATGTGATATTTTTAGTTTTTCGTGTGTGTTAATCTATGAATATGTTGGTGATATGACTTTTGCATGATTTTTTTGCAAAACCTTTACGGAACTCTCCGTAGAGAGTTGGAGGAGCAGTATGTGATGCTTCACCATATTTCACACATATTTTGGGCATTTAGAAGTCATTTTACACCTAAGAATATTTTGGTAATATGGCTTTCAAATGATTTTTTTACAAAATCTTTACGCAACCCTTCGTAGGGAATTGGGGGAGCCGTACGTGAAGCCTCACTATTTTTTCCACATATTTTAGACATTTAGGAGCCATTTACAAGAATTATGTGATTTTCTTAGTTTTTCGTGTGTGTTAGCTCATGAATATTTTGGTGATAGAGCTTTCAAATGATTTTTATAGCAGAACCTTTACAAGCCTTCCGTAGGGAGTTGGGGAGCAGCACGTAAAGCCTCACCATTTTTCGCACATATATAAGGCATTTAGATGACATTTTACAAGAAATTAGGTGATTTTCTCAGTTTTTCATGTGTGATATTTTGGTGATATGATTTTTAAATGGTTTTTTTGCAAAATCTTTACGAAATCCTTCGTATGGAGTTGGAGGAGCAGTACATGAATATATTAAAGAAGTATTGTTGGATATCTCAAAATAATATAGTAGACAACTATTGTTGGCCGAATTTTTTTTTTTTAAAAAAAATCTTCTTACTTTAATTTTGATTATGCATGCTGTCAATAAATATCAATGAAATTATTCGAGGTGCAACGAATGAGTTATGAAATACCTTATCATGGAAAAATGATGAAGGACCATTTTGTAATTCAAATTGATACCGACTTGTCCAATATATTATCAAAGCGCCGACCAAAGATTCAGCGACATAACGACCCAACATCAATTAATAGAAGCTACAGAAGTCAGTCAAGTTTCATTATATTTTATATTATATATAGAGTTTTGTTCTCTTTGATACCAACAGCCAAACTCACATCACATGCAACTATTCTAATTCAGTGAATACACTTTTGAGAAAATAACAAAAATAATTATTTATGTTAGGGTAGGTCCAAAATGAACATTTTTGCATCTTCATAACAAGTTTGGTCTATAAATGTAACAATCCTCAAGATGGTTTTATATTTTTGCCTTTTTTCTTCTTCTTCCTATTAGACAGTTTTCATAGTATTGGTTATCTATTTATGACTTATGGGAATGTATGACATAATTTCAAAGGTAGTCAGATGTGTTTTGGGAGAGTTTGCGAGTTTTAAAAGTTTGAAACTTACGAAGGTCGACCAAAGTCAACATTGTTTCAAAATGTGAATTTAGAGTTCCATATGCAGCTTACTTCTGCTACTTCCACCATTCTAATTTATGTGATAGCTAGTGTTTGACTAACACAAAATTTAGCAATAAAAGAAAGACTTTTAAAAATTACGATGACACGATTATTTTTAATTTTAGACGTCCAAGTCATGTTCCTAAACTTCTAGTAGCTCGAGATAGTTATTTGAAATTTGTCTAATGGTAGCCACGGGTACTCTATTCAATCATTGATAGTACAATAAAAGAAAAATATTTCATCAGAATTTTCATGTTTGAACTCTTATTATGCCAAATCTAATGTAAAAGGGAAAAAAGGAAAAATTTAATACAAAATCGAACTAAACACCAATTGGAAGTTGAATATTTTGTATCTCCAAATATTTCTCAATGACGATAATTTTTTTATCCTAAAGCCTATAAGGACCTTTAGCATTAGTAGGTAATTAAGTCATTATTGTATGTTTTTGTCAAAAAATTTGCTACTCAAGTCATCGGTTAAAGATCATATATATATATATATATATATATATATATATATATTTTAACTATTTGATGAAAAAATATTTTGAGAGAAAATACAATAATTTTTATTTAATGTATGGGGACAGTTGGTGGGAAATGGAATAAAATTTTTGGGATTTGTTACCTTACATGGAAAATGGAATAGTTAATTTGTTTTCTTATTATATTATGAAAACAAATAAAATTACTTGCGTTACTTCTTAGATTTACTTTCTTTATATTAAATTACTTACCTCACTTCTTAGATTTGCTTTTTGTCCCATATTGGTTTTTTCCCCTATAAATTCAATTGTTAGGTTATTATTGCTTACAAGTTACAAAACACCTATTGTATTGAAGGAGTGCATTTTGAGCTATCAAGTTTTGAGTTTGGTATAATTAATATTCTACCTTTGTTTTGTATTTTTTTTTCTTATATATTGTTATTGTTGATATTTTTATTTTATAAGTATAATAATTTTATTTATTAATAATGTTTCAAGAGAGATTGAATGTATTAAATTTATTATATTATCTATTGAATTTTTTTTGCTAAAACAAACTAATTATAAAAAAATAATTAATGACTATACATCTAAGAATTTGGTTAAATTCCAAGATAGTTCGGATGGATTTGGAAACATTTAGCATAAATAGCATTTTTAGAAATAAAAATTAAAAATTAACCCCTAATTGTATGCATATGTGATCCAAATGGTAATTTGATCGCATGGTTAATTAGGTGTGTATCATTATTGTAACTCGTAGAAACTGGTTTCGTCTACATTTAATATTTTCAAAAACTTTAAAGTGAAATAAATGAATG